>RJWH01000244.1:0-239303 GCA_004363575.1 Solenodon paradoxus
TTTTTTTTTTTTTTTTTTTTTTTTTTTTTAATATATAAAACCACTTAGTTTGTTTGCTTTCATTATCTCCCTCCAGAAACTCTTTTTCTTTGTCTAATTCTTCTCATTCTCAGTGCCTGGAAAATTCCCAAGTTGTACCTTACTGTGCTTACTTTTCCCAATTTGATTAGTCTTTGGTTAACCCTTTCAAAATGAAAATTTGTGTTTTTCTATAATGGGAAAGTTTTTGAAATATTAGCTATTTTTTCCCAATGTTCTCTATTTCTCTCTTTTATTTAGTAATAAGAAATTGGTTAATCTACCTTAATACATTAAAATATTTTAAACACGCTCTCCCCTATTATCTATCTGCATTTTTTATTCTGATATTTTTTGAACATTTTTTCCAATTTTATCTTTAAAATACTTCAATTGCCACTTATATTTCTTCATGTTTTTAATCTCCAGAAGTTAGTAATGTAAGCATATTTCTAAGATTTCTTATATTTTGAATGTTTTCTTTATACAGAACCTTGTCCTTGATTTATGGAAGAAATATATTTTCTTTTCTCACAAGACAGATGTTATAATTTATTGTACTGCAATTTTCTTTTATTCTCTTTGATTTTCTCTATTGCAATAATTAGAATACATTTTTCTATGGAATAACAGAAAATATTTCAGTCTTTTTTCTTTAATAGCTGATTGAGATATTCTGACAGTGTGCATAGTAGAGTGCATGAAACATATCATCAGGCGGTCATTTTTGAATTTTATATCATACACAGGAATTTTTATAAACTACTTATACAACTATATTTTGAAACGGAAAATATATGTTGTGGTTATAATTGAATATGCTTCATTACTGACTTTTTTACTGATGTGAAAAAATTCACTTTTGAGTAGAGAGTAATAAGAAGCAAATTTCTCAACTTGGACTATCTTTTGTTGAAAAGAACACAGTGTGTTGAAGGAAGCCAGTGCTTTATTAAATCAAGGTATGGCCTTTAACAAAACTATTTGAAAGATAGCTGCAGATGGTCCCTGACTTAAGATGGTTTGACTTAGCATTTTTGACTTCACAGTGGTGCAAAACAATAGACATTTAGTATAAATTTTACTTTGAATTTTGTTTTTCAATTTCAGTATATTATTTAACAAATGACAGAAGATTCAACAACCTATTGTAAAATAGGCTCTGTGTTAGATGATTTTACCCAGCTGTAGGCTAATGCAAGTATTCTGAGCATATTTAAGGTAGGCTGGACTAATTTAGGATGTTTGGTAAGTTACATGTATTGAAAACATTCTCCACTCACGCTATTTTCAACTTATAATGAGTTGATTGAGGGTAAAGCTGTTTATAACCTCTTTGCAAATCAAGACAAATCTGGAGTAGAAACAGTTTATAGTTCATATGATGTCATTAAGTACCTATACAAAACAGTTTCCATGTCAAAGGATAATATTCAAGTTAAAGTAATATTTTTGAAGTACAGAATTTATTCTTGGCACACCCTGCAGTAGCAATTAGGTAGCTATCTCTGGCAGATGAAGTCCATGTGCATCCTAGGATTTGGGTTCATGACTGGTGCTTAGGGAACAACCAGAATGAGCAATAAAATAAAAATAGATTAAATTAATAAATAAATAGAATAGAAAATTATTCATTCTTGAATGCACCTTCAGGTCTCAGATCTTACTACAGATGCCATCACTTTCCACAGAATGTATTTAAAGTTCACCATAGATTTTTCCTATGAGGTCCATATTTTTGTCACTTCAGTGCTGCTTTTTTGGTTACAATGGACTAGTGGCATAATCTCCACACTGGACTGTGGGAAGACACTCACTGGTGACCACAGCACTATTCATTTTGCCAGAGTGACTGGGCTGAAAAAAATTGTGTTTTTGGAAAAGTGATTAATTTTAAGAAGCTGATGTAGGATTGATTATCAAGCTTAACACTAATAGCATATAATGCTTTGCAACGCAAAGGAAAATACACAGCTTTTCAATTAAAAAAGTAGCAAATACATTTCTGCACATTAATACTTAAAATTATCTAATAATTCTTTAGTCTAGACAGAAATTCCAGCGAATAATGTAAGTCATCTTTACCCAAGAAAATGATGAGAAAAATATTTTATTGGAAATTTATATTACTAACTCATCATACTTCCCCTATCTTGGTGAGAAGCAGAAAAAAAGATGTAGGAAGTTAAAATACTATTCTACTAAAACCTCCATTGGAAGGAAATGTAATGAATGGTAAAAAAATATTATGTTTCCTGTAGATGTTATCTAGTGCTTGATCATTCATATTTAATGTGACATTCAAAAATTGAATGAATTCTCTGTGACAATGATTTTAGTTTGTACAGTATATCAGACATTTTATGGTATGTGGTCAAATTGATTTTGTAGTCATTTTTCTGACATCAATATGTTGATCCAGAGTGTTTTCTTCTAATTTCCTATCTTAGATATAATTCTGGAACATGAGAATGTGAGTTTCCCATTATTCAGAAGACAATACTATGTTCCAATCTCATGTACTAATGCCATCTCGAGGGTGCCACCTGTTCCCTAGTTTAAAATGTTCTAGAGTGAATAAAGTTTAGAGTAGATTGCCTGCCAACTTGGTTGGATGAAGGGAGAAGCTTGGCATCAAGAACATGTTTGAAGTTTTAATTAAATTGTATACTTTCAATCAATCCTTCATTGTTCAGTGTCCTTTCATGTACTATTACTATCTTCAGATGTATCAGTGCCTCCAGTTCTGAAGTGTTTGAGGTTTCAGTAGCAAGTTTTCTTGTATCTGGTTGCTTCCTGTCTTAGAGGCAGCTGGACTGATCATTTCATGCTCTATTCAGATATTACTACATATCTGTCTACTTTTCAATTTTGTTTTGTTGTCATTGCTCATTCAGTGTCACCTTCATATTCTTTTGTTCTTTGTGGACATGCACTTTTGATTTTTGTTATATTACCACTGCTGTAGAAGTTTGTATTGTTTTGATAGAGAAAAGCTGAACATTTGTATTCAAACTTAACACAGATCTATTATAGGTTGAAATATATCCTCCCTAAATTCATAGCTGTACCCCAATTACAATGTGATTGTATTGGAGAACAGACATTCATGATAAAAATTAAGGTTCAATAGGTTCACATGTGTGGAGTCCTAATCTAAAAGCACTAGCATCCTTATGAGGAGAATCATGTGATAACACAAAGAGAAGTGGTGCCCTGCAAGCTAAGAAGGGAGACCTTACCAGAAACATTCCTGCTCATACTTTGGTCTTAGGCTTCCAGCCTATAGCATTGTGAGAAAACTTACTTCTGCTCTGCAAGATATTGTCTGATTTATACAATAGATATCAAATATTACATTATATTTCTTAACAAATTAAATGTATCATTCACAGTTGTGGTAAACAGATCCTTCTCAGACATAATTGGATATTTTTCTCATACCATGTTGGACACCATAATTAATTTGAGACATTAGAATATTTATAAATACATTTATAAAGGGGAGTCTGTGTTTTTGTTAACACTCATCATTTCTTTGTTTATATGTCAAATCTGCATCTTTGCATGAAGACATGCTGCAATGTGACGTTACTATTTATTTATGGATCTTTGAAAAGGCAGTCTTGAAACTAATGGCAGTCCTTTCAAAGACCATCATGCAGGCATCCATCTCAGATGTCTTGCTGCACTGCAGAGTTCTGATGAAATAATGTTAGCTTTCTGCTTCTGAGTTTATACAAATCCCAATTTCACTCACGGGGGGCTTTAGCAACACCCAAAATCCCCCTTTTTTAACATTCTTCCTCCTTTTCTTCTCTATCTCAAAATCATTTATAACCTTTTTAAAGATGTACCATAATTTCTAGAGTTGAAAGTGGGCCAGTTGGTGTATAAGCAGACACAGTGGTGAGCAGGGTGTGTGAGTGCTCAGACTAGTATGGGACGGGTATTCAACGTTGCTAAACTAAACCTTTGTGACTCTATTTCTGTATGTCAACTGGTGTCAGTTAGAACGATACTTGGAGAGTGATTTGGTTAGAAATTGCGAACTTAAAATGCAAGTTTTGTGTTTTCTTTGCACATTTTATTTCCATTGCATTTTATTTTGACCCACACAGCTTTTTATATATTGAACCAAGTTAAAGAATTATATATTTTTGTATTTCCTAAATACAACATACTAATCAAAAATGTATTCAAAAAGAATAGGACTGCCAATTTTTACATAAATCACAAAAATACCTTTGAACAATGATTATTATTACTATGGTTAATTGTCTTTTAAAGAAAATGTGCTGGCAGGGATGAAGATGTGTAGGGAGGCAGGCAATAAGAGAGAGGGTGAAGAAGCACGTATTGATTTTATGTAGTTGTTCATCTTGATTGTTCTTCCTGGCCCCAGGTCTCAAACTTGAGTCCTTGTGGACTAAGGTGTATAGAGGGCACAGATTTAACCAATAAAACACCAAGACATACCTAATTTTTAATTAAAATAATAAGAGGCAGTAAAGGTTACCACAAACAGCTATGCACACTGGGTCCCAAACAGCCTTAAGTGATTTAATACACATGGATTATTAAGTAGGTGACATTTCCCAAGTTTGTACACTAGATGAATAGCACAACTATATTTAACCAAACATGTATCTAGTTTTTCCTCTATCAAAAGCTAGATTTGGTGTTGAAAAAGAAATATAAGTTATTGTTTACACCTTGGAAATGGGAAAGGAAAATGTGCAGGAAGTATAAAAAGCAAAAATTAATACCAGCTTAGGAGATGTCTTTGGACAGTCAATTCCAATGGCAAGGAAAATAAAAGTCAATGTAAACAAATGTGACTGCATCAAACTAAAGTTTCCATACAAAAAATAAATTATGAAAAGAGATATCATATTGAAGGAGAGATTATATTTGTGTAGCACACATCTAACAAGAAGTTAATATCATAAGTATATAAATAACTCATAAAACTCAACAATAAAGGCAATCAAATAAAATATGGACAGAAACTGCTTATTTAAATATGTTCCTTATTCCCTTTTTCTCTTAACATTCTGAAATACCCATTATTCATTGCCTTTCCTAATGGAGTCAAATATTCCCTAAATTGTTGCTCCATGTATTATTTTATTTTACACTGAATATATTTATCTTCCTTCACCAAACTCCTATTTACATTTCTGTCCTCCAGGTCACTGATCATTTCTTCCATTCCTTTCACTTATGTTCCATACCTTTGGTACTCTTTATGTTGTATATTGTAGCCCTTACTTCCTGAATCTCTGAGTTTCTTTTGTAAAACTTCTGACTTCTACTCCTTAATTGCATTTTTTGAGCTCACTGACATGTTTTTCTGAGTTTTCTTTTCTCTCTGTTTCTTTATGATTGAAACCTTGAATTCTTTATCTAAAAGAAACAATCAACCATGTCTTCAAAATTGTTTCCTATGCACTGTAATTTTCTTGTGATGAAAAAATACCTTGAAATATTAAAGTGTATTTTGTTCTTTCTTACTCCCATGTTATGGATGCATGTTGCTGAACTGCTTTATTTTTCCTCCAAATTTATTTTATTGCAGTAACTTTGTTTTACAAATTAAAATAAACTCACATGTGTAAGCTCCCCACCTGTGCAGTTTCTCTATTCCTCCAATATATAAACCCTGTCACCACCAAATCACCAAGTATTCTTTACCATTGTCTTGTGCCACACCTTCTTTATCCATTCATGTTATCTTGGGCACTTAGGCAGTTTGCAGTTCTTAGCTATTGTGAACAGAACTCCAATAAACGTGAGACTGCAACAATCTCTGGGAATTAGTGTTTATTTTATTTTTTTTAAATATTGTAGGTAAATACCCAGACGTACGATAATAAGAGATTTCTTTCTTCAACTTTTTGAGAAATCTCCATACTGCTTTACAGAGGTGTTGCAACAATTTGCACTCCCAACAACAGTGTAGAAATGTTATCTATTCTCCACACCCTCACCAACATTTGTTGTTTCCAGACTTTTGCATAAACATCAGTCTCTCAGGTGTAATAATATATCCTATTGTTGTTTTTGATTCACATTTCACTGATAGTCAGGGAGTAGGGACATCTTTCATTTGCCTATTGGCCATCTGTATATCCTCTTTGGAAAAATGTGTCTCCAACTCCTCTTAATTTTTTTTATTTGAATGCCAGATTTTATATTTTTGAGTTATATGAGTTCTTTACACATTTTGTATATTAAGCTTTTGTCAGAAATATGGAACAAAAATATTTTCTCCCAGTTAATATGATGTATTTTTGTTTTGGTGATGGTTTCTTTCTCTGTGAAGAATTTATTTAGTTTGAGGTAGTCCCAGTTGTCTATTTTCCTTTTTGTTTCCATTTATATAGACGATGGAGTACTATGTAGCAATCAAAAAGGTGAAATACTTCCAATCACATAAACATAGATGAAGATGGAGAAAATTATTCTTAAAATGAGGTAAGACAAAAAGAGAAACATAGAAAACTGATGATATCACTCATATGTTTTGTGTAGAGCTATCAAGTAAATGAGTGAACTACAATGAATAAAATATACTTTAAAAAGTAACTAAATAAACATTTACACGTCCTTTCCCCCCTCCCCCCAAAAAAATCAGTGGTTGTAGGTATAGAAAGAGTGGCAAATGGGATAAATAAGATTAAATAGATAGTGAAGGAAAAATTAAATAGTGGTAAGCTTACTGTAATATATATAGATGCTGATTTGCTATGGTATAGAACTCAAGCCTATTTAATACTATAATGCAATATTCCTTCAATAAAAGCAATTCTAAAAATAAAAATGAACGAAATACCTGAAGAGACATTTCTCCAAGGAAGACATACTGTTGGCCAACAAGTGTATGAAAAGATGGTCTATATATCTTTTCATTAGGGAACTACAAATCAGACAATAAAATATCATCTTGTACACGAGAGAATGCTATTTTCCCAAAGACTAAATCAGTACATGTTGGAGATGATGTGGAGAATAGCAAACAGTTTTATACTGTTTGTGGGAGTGTAAAGTTTTACAACCATTCATGAAAGCAGTATGGATATTCCTCAAAAACTTGATATAGAAATTGTTTAGGATTCCATTAACCTACTTCTGGAAAATAACAAAAAAGAAACCCCAAAAACATTAATTTGAAGAAATATATGTGCCTTCTGTACACAGCAGCTTTATTTGCAATACCCACAAACTGAAATCAACCAAAATAACCATAAACATGAGTAGCTAAAGAAGATGCAGTACACACACACACACACACACACACATACACATGCACACACACACATGCAGATATTAATCAGCTATAAAAAGGATGCATTGTCATTTGCAACAATATGAGTGGATCTATATGGAAGTATACTTGCAAGTCAGAAGAAGAAAGACACATATCATTTGATTTCTCTCATATGTGGCATCACAGGGAAACTAAAAGAATAAATGAACTAGATAAAATAAAAATAGACTTTTAGTCCAAATTAGTAATTTGGAACCACTTACATATAGGATCAAATTAGTGGTTACCAGAAAATAGATATGTGTGGGTCATGAAATAAAAGTGGTAACTTATAAAGTAAAGGATAGAATTGGACTATTGATGGTGAACTTAATGTGCCATATACAAATGTTGATTTTTATAATAGTGCATCCTGAAAATTTATAAAATGATATAATCTAACTTCAGTAAAGGTAAAGAAAACTGAACAGATAAAAACAAAACAAAACAAAAACAGGTGAAACTACCTGGCAAATAATAGATGAGAGATCTTTATCAAAAAAAGGTTTTGTCATAAATTTAAGAAAGAGCAAAAGACATTAATTTTTGGGTAAAATAACTGCAAAGTACCAAAGATATCTCTAAAATTGCATAAGGTAGTGATGGAATTATCCAGACATATAGTCTAAATAAAACATTATAAAAAATTAGGATGATCAACACAGTAGAATACAAGACTGAGTGGGAGTTCAGTACTTGTACTAATAGTCCTAAGAAGCATCAATCTTATCTGTTAAAAGAAGGATTAAGCTAAATGATTATTAAGAACTCACTTTATGTTTAGGTTCTTTGATTTAATAAGTAGAACACATCTTTACATTCACAACTCCCCCAAAATGTAACTGACTAATGAATGCTCTTCTGTAGATGTTTTTAAAAGAAGCTTTCAGTAAAATGACATGTGTGCTCAGAGCTATCTTATATGGACTTATTTTACTTGTATTATTCTCATTTATGATAGAACTCTTTTTTTTTTTTTTTTTTCTGGAAACCACCGCAGGTTTAATTTCCCTTTAAGCAGCAGAGTAATAACACACTCTCCTTCACCCCACAGCTTAAACAGATTGAGAGTTTTAATGGAGAAAACATTCAATGCAGGTAGAGAAAGCCCAGGAGGTTCCAGGAAAGGTGGCTTAAATTTAGTAAGTGAGAGAGGTATAATAGTGGTATGAGTTCAACTGTTTGGCTTCCAGGGAAAATTTATTCTTTGTACGTTTTCAGTTCTTCCTCCTACCTGTTATTTTCTATTTTCTTTCCACTCCCTGAAATTTTTATCCATTCAGTGCTTAGGGAAAATATTTTTGTGTTTTTTGGAATTAAATTAAAATTGTAATTGCTCAACATTGTAAGGAGGCAATTAAAACACATTTTAGATTCTGTATTTTTAAGTCATCATTAGTCTTATAGCTTTTTTGGGTACCAATTACAAAATTTAGATAAGTGAGCAAAGAAGAAAAGAGCAAGATAAAACATAAGATCAATTAAGACATAACACTGACAGGAAAATAATATCATTTTGATGAGTTTCCAATGATGTCTTTGTCTCATGACTGCATGTTCTGATGGAACTGGGAGAAATAAAACAAGTCATGACAGAAATTCTATTAAGGAACCAGAAGTTCAGAAGAGCTTTGGCTTCACAGCATATTTTCCTAGAATCCAAATGAAAATCCAGTTAAAAATATTTTTTTTCTTTTGCTAATGCTTGATTACTCATGAAGAGGATACTGTATTTCAAAATTAATGAAATCAAAGTTGATATCATATTTCAATATTCACTTCTTTAATTTCAACCTTCAATTTTAAATGCAATTCAATCATAACAGTATTTTTTTAAACTCGTTTCAGGCAGGGATGAAGGCGAGTATGCAAGCAGCCAGGTAGAGAGGAAAGGAAAATTTTTTTAAATTTTACTTAGTTGTTCACTTTGGTTATTTTCCACCCCTCTCCACCCTCCTATTATCCTACCTCCCACCCTGCCACTCCTTCCATTCCTGGACCTGGGACACAAACCCAGTTCCTTGAGATATATATGAACTACGTGTGTCAGGGACTGGTGGCCTTACCACTGAGCCACCAGCGCATGCCTGTGACAGTGTTCCTTAACAAAACCTTTGTTACCAATCCTTTAGAAGAGCAAAAATTTAAAAGAATGATTTATTTTAGTAATACTGATATTTTTCATGTAAATATAGTAGGACACCTTGCTTCATCAGTTTTGTACTTAATCATACTTTGCTTCATTCCTTTTGGATAGATTGTATTTTGCTGCCACTTCTGAAAATTTTCACACTACTCCAATCTAAAATCTTTCTTTCTCCCCAATTCCATTTTTCTTATCTTATGTAATTGCTGCCTGTTTTCCTGATGCCTGGTTGATGGCTCCCACTTCTTTCAGGACAATTTTTGTGAACCCTAGCACCCACTATAGTAAGTGCTTCTAGCTCTTTCCTGTCAATCTTTGTGTTCTGTATTGCTTAGCAAAAACACAATAGATTGCATAACATCCCAGAAAAAATATTGGTGCACAGGTTCAGTTTTCTACTCTACCTTTTAAAAATTTCGAGGCTATTTTCTATTTTTTTTTCAATTTCTAAAATTAAAATGCTTTTCACTTTTTATATGTGCTGAAAATTGAGTAGGGGAAATGTATTAATGTACTACATATTAGCTATATGTGATTATCTTAAAAAATTTATAAACACTGTGAGTATAGGGACTAAGTTCTCTGAAACCATTTTTAGTGTTGGACCCAAATTTTTGAGCAATAAATATGCTCAATAAGTATGTGTTGTTTGACTCTCAAATAGTTGTTCAAAATAATTCTCACTCTTAAAAATCAATGTTTTTCTTCCTAACACATATAATAAATGGCAGATATGTATAGTATGATATAAAATCATATACTGTGCTACTGTTTAACCTTTCAGACTTCCTTTAGAAAGAGTTTACCTTTATAAACACAGGCAGAGATATTTATCTAACGTTATTTGTTGTGTATTCTACAAACACGGTTTTGTTTGTTTTCTGTTGGGAAAGTATGGGCAAAGATAATTTGAAGGAAAGAATGTGTTTTCAAGAAGTCATAAAATAATTAAAGTATTTCCCACACTTTCAATTAAAATCATTAGATAATATTCCATTGTACATAGAATAAAGTACAGATTCTTTCAGTAGCTCTACAATCCCCTTGGGTATCTAAGTAGAGATTGTATCACCATATATATTTCATATCTTTCTTTCGAAATCTTATTTTCCAACCCTATTAAATTTTATTAGGTCTAATAATTGTCTATTTTTTTCAGCTTTTATTATTTTGATTCCTTTTGTTTACATTGCTCTATAATGTTGAGAATATTGCATTTACACCAAAGTCTATGTGCACTTCACACCACTGGGGTCACCAGGACACGGGGTCACCAGGACACAGAGTCCTAGTGCCCATCACTGCACCCATATTTACTTCTGATTCCAGAATATTTCCTGTTCTAGTCTGTCTTTTGGAAATGCACCATATCACCTGACAACTTAATGCTCAAATTTAATGAAAAATTACGCTTCTCCTGTGAACTCTTTCCTCACACCTTACAGATCAGATGCATGACTTCCACTATGTGGTTCCACAGCACAGCCTATTTGCTAGCATTCATTTATCACTGATAAATGGTTTCAACTTTAAGTATTGAGAACATATTTAATAGTATAACAGAAAACTTATACATGGTTCAGATCAGTATAACAGATTTTCAGTTGCATTTTATTTAATGCATACTTTTTAATTCACTCATAAATGACATTCAAATGTGTCTGCATCAGCTGTATGAAATTTAACATTAACGCACAGTTATACTTTCTGCCCACCAAACTTTTAATTTCATAGGGTTACCTTCTTAGCTTATGTTTATTTATAAAATTTATTGAATTTTAATATATTTTGCTTTTATTATCTCATTAAATGTTCACTGAAAAAGTAGCTTGTTAACGCTAGCAATGATAGATCTAAATCTTATTCACTCATGTTTATCAGAGTAGAATGCCATGTCTTTCAGGAGAGATCCAGACAAGTGCAAATATTGTTTGACAGAAGGTAATCCTGATGGTCTCATTCTTTTTGTAGTGTACACAGAGTCATGTGAGTGTCATGTGACCAAGATACATTCATGAAATGTGCTAAAAAATCTTCTGAAGGACTTATGGGTGAGTATTCTTTTAAGAATTTTTTTTTCCTTTAAGTGGTATATGTGATTGAAAAAAAATTCTGACTTGGACATTTTCTTTTTTGCTCAATGATATGTTATTTGAAAACAGCTTCAGATATCTTATGAATCTGATAGAAGCATCAAGAAAATTACATATAGGCCTTTTGAGAGCCATGATTTTGCAAAGGGGCTGACTTTAAAAGAAGAAATCTTAGAGATGCTCTGCTTCTATGTTTTTTATATGTGTGTACAGTTTTCCTCATTCTTTAAACTTCTTTTGAGTAGGGTTTCTCTTCTTTCTGTTTTTCATAAACCAGTCATTTACGCAAAGATAGAAATTACTATGCCTGTTAAAAAGTGAAAATTTAAAAACTTATTTACAACCCTAAATGAACTACTCTATTACTACATATTCAACTATTAAGAATAAGAATCAGATGAAAGACTTTATATGAAATGACAAAACAGCATTAATCTTTTCATTTAAAATTCAAAACATGATTTTTGAATTTTTGCTTCATTGAGAATAGAAACTTTTTTATAAATGGGTATTTCTTGACTGCCACACCTACTTTCACTTATACTAGAAAATATATAAGTATGCAAAATTAAGAATTTTTAATAAACCATCTTGGTGTACATACATAGTTTTTGTTTTGTATAGCTAATTGTAAAATATATTTTATTTATGTGAGAGTGAATACAACTATTACCTCTCCTGCTTCTCCTATCACTTCTCCAATATTTGTTAGATTTTTTAAATAGTAAACGTTCTTTAGAAAAGTTGATATATTATTAAGCAGAATAAAACCGTTTGGTAGTAATCATAGGGTATATATTGATTCTGGATAGTTTTGTTTATATCTGAGGAAAACCAAAGTGATGCATTTTCACTACAAAGTGGTCAAGAGGTGCAGGTTCCCAAGGTGAAGGAAATGAAAAAGTAAGGTGAGCCACTACTTTTTCTGCCCAGCCAATATATTCAGAAAGTACAGCTACAATTAGCACATTTTCTTAAGTCATTTATTAAAACTGTCATTTTCAAATTCCTATCCATTTTTTTGGAAAGGTACTTCTAACCAATGTATTTTATTATTGTTTCTTTTTTGTTTGTTCATTTGAGACTTGTTCTTCATCCCTCCTAGCTCCAGTATTAGAATCATATCTTTTTTATTCTTTAACCTGTGAAAAGTGTGTGTGCTCCTCCTTCTAATGAGGTTCTATGTCTATTGTTTAATAAGACCAAAAGTGAAGATGCCTCATTCATCTTACACCCCTCGGGTCCTCGGATTCACAGCGTCGAAAGTCAGCTCGTCTGATTTTCCTTTGGGGATCTTATTGCACTAATGAACACTCAGGTGTAATTCATTGGAAGAAGTTTTGCAGGTGAAAATTGTTTGTTACTTATGGAGAGAATGAGCATACTATTCCGTTCAAAATGATTTATTACAACTTTTTGTATTGCCAGCAAAATAGTTCATAGTTGCCAATTTTTGCTTTATGTGCAAAGCTATTTTTTAACACAAGTGACTATATTCTTGATATTAATTATGGTTGTATTTCCAAACAACATAAATCCTGAAAAAAGGTTGGATACTCTTTAGAACAACTGTTCTTGAGGCAACAGGGCTGTGGTATGAATCTTTTGGTAGAAGGCTTTTTACCTCACTCTATAAACTTTTCATTTTGTAAACATTTTATTTGATTTGAATCATACTCTAAAATATTCAAGAATGTCAGGAAATAATGTCTAGTAAAGGCAAATTTACTAAAATTATGAATTATATGCCAGGGTTTTTTATTAATGCATGTTACCTCCTGCTGGCTCTATAGTCACAAAATGAGTTGATTTAATTTATACACTTTGCCATAGTTTGTAAATCATTTAGTTTTTTTAACACATTTTAACTGAATATTTTTATATTTCATTGGCTTTTAGTTTCAGTTACTTAGATTCTGGATTGATCTTTGTACATTTTATTTAAAATATTTATCTTGACAGTTGTAGGGGTTTAATTTTATATAATAGCACATCTTATTTCACTGTTTCTATAATATAAATAATAAAGATATTCACGGTACAAAGAACCCAGCTTGCCATAGTAAGAAAAACTGCATATTATTTTTTTCCTGAACAGTTCAGCACAGTAATATTATCTAAGATTTTCTTTCGTTTGTAGGAAATATTTGTAATATTCTGTTTTCTGCATTAGGCAAAATTCTATCACTAAAGGGTTACCAGTTTTCATTGTCCTTCAATGCCTCAAACACAGGAAACTTGCAGTTCAGGCATGAGGAAGAATCTCTTCATAATAAGATCTTTTACTGGCAGAGCTATTCAATACGTTATTCTCTACTCATGATAACTTTGAAACTTTCTCTGGAAAGGTTTTGAAACATGGATCCACAGACCTATTGCAACTGGATAATAATTGCAATGTCACCCATTGTAGAGATAATTGTGCAACGTGCCTAGCTTCAATCTAGGGAGATATACTTGACAACTTTAGTGTAACAAAACACACTAATCATTGGAATGGCTGGATCATCACTATCAATGAGGCAGTGTTGTGATTGCCTATCTTGTGGACCAGAGTCCTAAGGAGGCATCAGCAAAATTTGGTACAAGTTCCTATTTTGGTATTGACTAACTTTGAGTCAAAGGCATGTTGTTTAATTTCTCTGAGCTTCAGCCTCTGACATGTGTAATTAAAGAATTGAATTAGATGATTTTCAGTCCCTTAAGAGGAAATTTGATGCTTCAGAATGTTTTACTTATGAAAAGAGGTCACACTCAAAGCCAATGCATAAATTTACAGGTTGTAAGAAATCATGCATTTTTTGTCACTCTTGTTCCCAGTAGATTATTAATAATAAGTAAAGGAACATCATTAACAAAGTACTTAGAATGGGTGACAATAATATTTATGAAGGTAGGGGTATTTACCTGTTTCATTCACAGATTTATTTCTAGTCTTAGAAATGACTTACATGTAACTATTCAATGAATACTGGTTGAATTAATGATTAATTAATATATGAGCCATCACAAGAGCTCCCTATTCTTTTATGTTAAAGTCCACTTTCTATGTTCATGAATGGGAAAGAAATACTGATTTTCATACAGTCACCTTCAGTGCTGGATAAATCACTGAGGTGCTCTTGGTGAATTTGAAAAAGTGGCTGAGAAAGTCCTTGCATGATGGTGATGAGGGTGATTAAAATGAGTAGTTACTGATATATAATGTGCTTTAAGAAAGTTTGTATTCTTATAACAACCCTACGAAGTAGATTCTCAGCAGCCTTGCTAACAGAAGAAAAAATGTAATGATTAGACAAGTTAATTTATTCAAGGTGATAAAACATCCCAGATCAAATATCTGATGGTCTTCTCTAATTCCAAGAATCCCTCCATTACACGCGCGCGCACACACACATACACACACACACACACACACACACACACACACACTTCTCAACAACATAATTCCAGATAACTCTTTTAAGGAAATATTACCATTTGCCTATATTCTCTATTTGTAACACCATCTTAAATTTCAAGATGGGAAAGGGAGTCAGAATTCAGAATCTTTGTTCTAATTCAAGGAAGAAATATACTTATTTGTAGCAACCTGTATACAATAATTAAAAAGTCAAACAACATACTCTGCAAGTCCTTGAATATGTAAACAAAATCTTGCAACTTAATACTATTATCTTTGGCTTTTTGCCATGCATATGACTTTATCTAGATTTGAAAATTTTTGTTTACAAATATGTTCAACATACAAATCTACTCATAGACTAATGAGTCATATGAAATCAGTGAGTAGTGCTAGTACTTGTATTAGTTTCTTAGGGCTGTTTTAGCAAAGTGCCTCCAACTAGGAGGCTTAAAACAAGGGAAGTCATTCTCTCATAGTTCTGGTGTCTAGAAGTCATTGAAAATAATAGTTTGACAGTGTTAGTTGCCTCGGGGGAAGATCTTTTCCATGCTTCTTCTCTAGCTTCTGATGACAACTGGTAATAAATCTCTGCCTCTGTTTTCACATGACATTCTCTCAAGCATTCTTGTCTCCAAATTTCCCTCTTAGAAGTACAACAATCATATTGGGTTAAGGCCTATCCTAATGATTTTATGTTAACTTAATTAAGTCTGCAAAGATCTGACTTCCAAATAAGGTCACATTCATAGGTACTAGAGTTTAGGAATTCAATTTGTTTAAAGGAAAATAATGAAAGGTGAAGATGTGATGGCAGGAATAAAGGAGGTCAGAGAGCCAGGCAAGAAGAGAGGAGGAAAAGAAGCATCGATCCATTTTATTCAGTTGCTAATGCTGATTGTTTTCTCCATCCCCACATCTTGAACCAGAACCCTTGGGATATATGTAGACTGTGTAGCTAGAGGTGGCGGATTTAACCAATAAGACACCATGGTACACACTCAAAATATCTCTTGGGTGGGACAAAATTCAATCCATAATACTCTTTCCACAAGACATGTTCTCCCATAATAATACTAAAAGCTAGTTGAACTCATTTCAATAAACTCATTTTCTGATCTTTATAATATGGTTTATACGCAATGCATCTTGCTATGCAATTCACCTATCACAGCTCCTGGTGTTCACATCACAAGCTTGAGCAGTAGCAATTAGAACATAAATCCTTAAATCTGCCCCAATGATCTTATACTAGATTCCTTCTTTATTCTCACACTCTTCTGCATCTTTTATTATCTTCCAACCATCCCCTCCCTCTTTCATCTCAAGATGCTTTCCACAGGTCATTCTTTATGGTATCTTCATACACATTCTAGAAATCATTTCTCATTGTTTAAACTGACCCAAGTGATGTTATTTCCCTCTTGCCAAGATTTCAAGAAATTAAGTTTAAATTAGCCTGTGCAAATGCATATAAATAGTAATGGTCATATGTGTTGCCCTTTCTAGTTATAAGTTTTAAAATTGGGATTTTATATAGAAAAAAATAGCAAAACTTTATAGCCTAGTCTTATTTCAGTAGAAACCCAATATTTCTGTGTTTTTTTTTTTTTTTTTTTTGTGTGTGTGTGTGTTTGCTTTTAGCACATGCCTACTTGGCAATAAAGAAAACATATTCCAATTCTTAGTCACATTATAATTTTCCTAATGACCTTTCCTGATGTTGCAAGTTAGAGATTAACATTGCATACTCTTATCTTTGACTAATCCTCCAAACCTGAAAGGCAAAATAAAGGAAATCGATGAATTAATGAAAAAGGAAACATTTCAAGTTTCATATTATGACATTTTAAAATGTTTACATTTCCTTTTATAGGATAACTAGTTTTCTGTGTTAAATGTGAAAAATATTCTGTTGTATACATTGCTAAATGTTTATGATTGACTATCTTATCAGCTTGGACTGTCATAACAAAATATCATAGACTAGTGATTTAAGAAAGAGAGGTAATGTGTGCCCTGGTGGCTCAGGTGTTAAGCCTGTGCCTGAGTCATGGTTCATATATAGCCCAAGGACTGAGGTTTGCAACCCAAAGAAAGCAGTTTGCAACTTAGGGCCAGGTGAACAACTAAAATTAACAACCAACTAAATAAAATGTATCTTCTTCTCCTCTTTCTTTCTTCATGCCTGCTGCCTGCTTGCTTTCATTCCTGCTTTTCTTAACAAAAACAAAAATTAAAATGGGGTTGTGGGAGAAGAAGGAGGGAGGAGAAGGGATGGAGGGAGCAAGAAAAAAAGAGAGATAAAATGGAGGGAAAGGAAGGGAAGGAAAGGGAAGGGAAGGGAAGGAAAGGAAAAAGGGAAGGGAAGGTAAGGAAAGGGAAGGGAAGGGAAGGGAAAGGAAGGGAAGGGAAGGGAAGGAAAGGGAAGGGAAGGGAAGGGAAGGAAAAGGAAGGGAAGGGAAGGGAAAGGAAGGGAAGGGAAAGGAAGGGAAGGGAAGGGAAAGGAAGGGAAGGGAAGGGAAAGGAAGGGAAGGGAAGGGAAGGGAAACAAATTTCTCACAGTTCTGGGTTCTAAGAAGTCCAAGATCAAGGTACCTGCTGATTGGGTTCCTAATAAGACATTCTTCCAGATTTACAGACAACTGTTCTTATTGTGTCTTCACATGGAGAGTGTTCAGGATATTGGAGAAATGGAGGAAGGGAGAGAGAGACAGAGAGACAGAGAGAGAGAGAGAGAGAGAGAAGATCTTTTTCTTCTTACAAAACATCCAACTCATGGAATTAGAACCCTACTTTTTATTACTTCATTTAAACTTAATACCTCCTAAAATTCTCATCTCAAACATATTGGGGATTTGGATTTCAAAGTATGAATTTGCAGGGAGACACAATTTAGGCCATAGGCTGACTCTTAATTATTTTACTTAGAATAATTCATATTTACATAACATATAGCTTTCAAAACAGAAAAACTTGTGAAGTAGACTTTAAAATATATTATAATAAGTAAATTTTAATTCAATATATATATATATATATATAAAGTTCTTAACTGTCTTATAATGATTAGAGCACCAGGCTTTCTTAGCTTGCCTTTGGATATCTACACCAGTTTGAATTTTCTCATAATATTCGGTAGAGATTGTTTCTGCTATAGTCATAAAAACTACAAAAGTTGTTGGTATAATCTTATTGTAATTAAATTCCCATTTATAGAAATTCTAGTGTTTGAACTGAACTGAAAATGTTCTATTTCCATAAAACCTCAATACGCAGAATCTTATTATCCATGTTACTACTCAAATGTTAAAAAGCTGAGACTGTGAAAACATAGTTATATAGTCAATTTCCATTTAAGCCAAGAGCTTTAATAGAAGCATCAAATGTGCTATTTACTGCATTAGTACTTTTGCAAGTCTTTCTTGAAAGAAAGCTTTTAGCCTTCCTTTTTTACAACTATAATAAAGCCAATTATAGAAGTACGCACTCAATTTTTAGATCAAAATTCATTGCCAATAAGTCAATTATCCTGGTCAAATTGTGCTTTCAAAGGAAGGCACTGTGTTTAGGGGTGTCGTATTGCTATCTCAGGAACTTCCCAGGTGTAGTCTGAAATCAGCCCCTGTATTCACAGAGGGTAGAGATGGCCTGAAGAATGACTATATGACTCCATATCGGTAGGTAGCTCTCTTAAAGAGAAAGGAGTGTTAATTATGAGACTTATCTTGAGCAGCAAAGAAAAGTAGCTTTCCATACCTACCCACCACATTTTACGAAAGTATTAACTGAATTCAATCACATATTCTAGTCAGATGGCTTCAATAATATACTATTACGTCAATATTATGTCTTTGGTCAGCTTATGAGAGCAAAGAAGGCAAGAAAAATGCAAACTCCAAGGACAGATGAATTAGAAGCCTAATTGCCTGTGTCTGACTCTTAGATCAGCAGACTATCATGTCCTTTCAATGAGAGCTTCCATCAAGGCGGTGTTGAGAAAGAGCTTCATGTCCATTTTAAGAGATGCAGGCCTTTTCCTCACTACATGAGAAGGTCGTTTAGGCCAGCTGTCACTGGGTTACCAGATGTATGCATTTCCTCTTCCATTTTTCATATCTAGATCTCATTACATCAGCATCATCAATAAAAATGAAATAGCAACTTAAAAACCCCAAATAAATAAATAAGTAAATAAATATTTGATATACTTGGTATGACTAGTAGTCAAAAACAATATAATACCGTTTTAATATACAAAGATATAATTTATAATTGTCCATTAATAAGACTTATGCTTTTTAGGATTTTATTTTATTGCTGAATGTGGAAGCAATGAAATTACTTTATCAAAGTACTTTATCAACTCATCTATATAACTGAGGATGTGTGTGTGTGTGTGTGTGTGTGTGTGTGTGTGTGTGTGTGTATTTGGAGAGAAAGAGAGAGAGAGAGAGAGAGAGAGAGAGAGAGAATTTTATGTGTCAAATATCATTTCAGGTTTTGAGAATATCAAGGCAGATAAGCACTTCCTCTCTATAAACTTATCATCTGACTGGAAAGGCAGAGACAAGAACCAGAAGCTATTAAACTGCTGGTTTTGTAAGATCTTATTTACAATAAAAAATAATAGTAACACAGAGAAGGGCATCATAAGTTCTCCATAGAAAAAAGGAAGAGTCAAGATGGGCTTCACAGAAAAGGTATTTCTGTAGTGAATAAACTTTACTCGAAGAGGGGTCAGTTGAGTCAGTCCTTGAAGATAACCTTTAAATTGTTATTTCTCAAGTAATAGGAGTGTCTTTGTTATTCATGGTGGTCTCCTGGGTCACACTTAATAGTTCATACTGAAGAGAGGACTCAGGTTGGGATGATTATTCCAAACCAGTTAGGTTATTGAGTGGTTAAGGATTTGCTCAACTAGATAACCAATAATTCAATTATGCACCTTTGTAATAAAACCCCAATAAATGCAAAGGAGACTAAAGTTCAAGTGAGTTTCCTAGATGGTCAGTATTGCTTGTCTATTATGTAGATGAACAGAGGATAACATTCCTGAGAACACCAGAGGTTTTCTTTTGAACCTTCCAGGATTTCACTTAAATTTTGCCAGTTTGAATTTTCATTCTACAATTGTAAGTATAGCATTTTTAGTACTTACCTGAGTTCTTATAGCGAATTATTGAATCTAAGAGAGACTACCATCACTGAATTTGTCATCAGTTGAACTGAAGTAGGGTAGTCGAGAAATCTAATTTACAGATTATCTCTAAAGTGAAAGCAATCTTGTGGGGACTATTCCCTAAGATTGAGTAGTTGGCCTAATCATTATCATGAAGTTTAAATTGATATACTTGTGAATATGGTACTCTGAAGTATATTTATGTGGAGAATGAGGAATCCATCTCTGAAAGAATTCAATTTACTCATGACATACAAACTTTTTGATTGCTGAGAAGGAGGGATCTACTCAATAGTAAAGCGGCATTCATATTCATTTTTTTTCCTACTCAGACACATACTTGATTTTCATTTGAGTCATAGGGAAACTAGACAGAGAAAAATGAAAGCACAGCAAATAATAAAAATTCTAGGAAATGTCTGAATGAAAACTACATAAAATCATGGGACAGATAGCACTGCCTTGGGGCTCTTTTGAATAGATGAGTTGGATTAACTCATTTATTTTTACTTCCTCCTACTAGGCATTTTTGTACTGCAGAGTTTATAACATTAAAACCACATTTTATGATTCCCTTGTAACTAGAAGCCTGAATGTAATTTTAATATAATTGTGTAGGTTTTGATTTGGAAATGAATGTAATGGATAGAGAACCAAGCAAAAGCCACTCATTGTTATGTATTTAGCCTAACAGTATTGACAGAAGCTGCGTGCCATGTGTGGCTTCCCCATTTTATAGATCAAACAAAAATAATTTGAATCTGGAATCAAACACTGTTTAGATACCTTCACTTTTAATAGATAAAAATCTGATATTTGTCAATATAATGACCTTCTTATGGCATGAGGTTCTAGAAATCTCTCTACAGGGCCTATTTGTTTAGATGTAATGAATCTGCAAGTCAATTTTAAGCCCAATGCTTAACTTAGTTATACTCTGCCATAAAGCTCTAACCAATTATGTATCATTATCTTGTATACAAATAGACATCAACTGGGAATATATTAGAAATGCAGAATCTGAGACTCAATTCTATACCTACTAAACCAGAATCTGCATTTTAACAAGGAACCTACTGATTTTCAATATTTTTTTAATCAGAGGAAGAGAGAAAATAAAGAAGTCAAAAGCAAATTTAGTGATAACTGCTGGTCAACACAAGGAACTAACATATTACAAAGTTATGGGCTCAGTAGTGTTACTTTAAACATGTGTCAATCTGTTTGTCAGGGAAGTTTTCTCAGAGGCATCTGAACTGAGACTGGGATGGTTTTCAGAATCCAAGCATGAGAAGATCTGGAATATCTCTAACAGATCTGTCAGCTACAAAGCATTTTTAAAAAGGAATGATGTGCCATGTTCAGAAAATAGAAATCCTGTTGATACTCGAATATGGCAAGTAAAGATAAAATAAAAAACCAGGCCCTGACATGTAGGTTTGTTTCTGACATAAAAAAGGAATATTGATTTATACTAGCTTAAATTGGATGAGCTATTGGTATATTTTAGTCAAACCAGTAATAGGATATAATTTAAGTTTTAAAAGGGCAAAGTGTACAGAATAGATTATACAACTCAATGTATGGAATGGGAGCATTTTACACAGATAAGAGATGAAAGTAGGTAGGACAATAGTATAAAAAGAACTGGAAACATTGAATGTTGTGTGCATTATTTCAGCTGAACTTGGTCATGGATTGGATATGAATCATCAAGTAAATTTTGAGGTTTGGGGTTTAGTCAACTGGTATAATAATTATAATAATTCTGAGATGAAGAAGGCAGCAATAAGCATTAGTTATAGGATTATCAAGAACTCAATTTCTGTACATGCAAAATTCAAGACATCAGTACAATATACACATGAAGAAAATAAATAGGAAGCTTTGGATGAGGCTCAAATACAGGGGGAAAATCAGAGCTATAGCTGAAATCTGATAATCATATGTACTGGAATTAGATTTAAACTTTAAAGTATGGATAAAACTCTCTAGTAAAAAAAAATAATGCATGTATAGAGATAATGTAAAATATTAAGATTTAATTTTTGAAGTTCATACAGCAACCAAGAATAATTAAACACTGAAGAGACTGCAGGAGTGGAAATAAAACAGAGGTTGGTGAAATTAGATAAAAAAAGAAATGTATGTTAGCCCATTTTAGAGACACCTGTGTTAACTCATTCAAGAGATAAGCAGACTGTCAAATTTCAGTGAGAAAAACAGTTGCTTTTACTTTTGACATAATGATCACTGATGATGTAAGGAGGAATAGACTCATGGACTGATAAGAATGCAAGACACAATAAAGTGCAAAGAAATTGAAGCAGCAGGTAAAGTCAATATGTTGAGAGATTTTATGAAGAAAAGGACCAGAGGAATGAAGCAGTAGTAACTGAAATAAGATATAAACTTGGAATTCAAGCTTAAATGTAGTCTTATTTTGCTTAAAAGAAGATATTATAGGATATTTCATGCTGACAGAATATTATAGAATATTACAGTGATAAATAGAATTCATTTACTAATTGATAACTAAAGTCCCTGACAAATTATAATTAATGAGATCTGGAAACTAAGAAGAGGTATTTGTATGGGGGTTGAGGGAAATACAATAAAGACTTTTTGTTTTTCTTTTGTAATACAAAGAAACATGAAAAATATGAGTATAACCAGAAGTAAGATTTTACACATAGTGGTAGGATTATTTTTTCAATTGTATTTTAAGAGGAGGTAAATTCCAGGAATTGTTGAATGATCTTGCAGTTACTTTAGTAGCTAAGGCAGACTGAAAAGAAAACAACAAACAAACGAAAAAAAAAACATTTGTTAAAGTTGGTTCTGTTAGTCTTTGAAAGAAGATAGTCAAATAGTTCAAGCCTGAGTCTAGAATTGAAATTTAGTTTTAAGTTATTGGCCATATGGACAACATTTTTCTATATCTATATATGACATGGTAGTCATGAGTTTTAAGTCTTCTTTGAATCTAGATTTAGCCTAGTGGCAAAATCCTGGCAAATGGATTGCAATGACTTCTAATACTCACAATCTGGATTTATGTCAAACTTTACAAATTAAGGTCACAGTCTACTATAAAACTATCCTCACTTTACTTTAGATGCCAGATTCAATTTAGATAACTCCACTTCTCACCAACTGGTTGCAAATTTGAGGGTTCTCATTATCCAGTCAAGTTCACTAATTTGCTAGAATAACACATGAACCTCAGAACTGAAGCATACTTACCACTGATTGTATTAGAGCAAAAGGTTACCAGATCAGAAACAGTCAAAAGGAGAATGCATAGTGACATTATCTTGGAAGGTCTAAAATGCACAGTGTCTTTGTACTCAAAATGTATTAGACTCTTGAAATGTCAATATATGACAATACACAGAGTTTTGCTAACTAAAGAAGTTCACCCAAACTTCAATGTCCAGAGCTTTTATTAAGGCTTCATTGTATAGGCATAATTGAATCATTGTTCCTGTAGTTGAATTTAATCTTCAGTCTTCTTCAATTACTAGTGTTCAGGGCTCAAAACCCCAGCCTTGTAATCAAATGTTTAATCTTTTTGTGATGGGAAGGACTATCCTGAGTAATCTCATTAGCATCAACCAAGTAGGCCTTCACCAGGAGTCATCTTGGAATATAAACTATCAGGTTTGGTCCTAAGAGTTCTCTATGAGTAAAAATGACACTCTTATCAATTAGTAAATTTCATGGATATGAGTATAGTTTAAGGAACCAAGGACAAAGGTCAGTAAGATTATTTAATCCAAGAATTTAGTGATTAGTCTCAAGAACCAAGAATGAAGACCACTTCAATTATTCATTACACAGAAATTTAAGTAAAAATGTTGTACAATTCCTCTTTGAAATAAGATTTTTAAACAAGCTTATTCTATTGTGAAGGAAAACCATTTCTCCTTCTACCTTATATGCATTTTTTCTGGTAGCTGTCTTGCATATGATGTCTAGACATAGCTATCTTGGATCCTGAATTGACCTTGAAGATGAAAGTCATACTCTAGAATAAACATAGCTAACCATGACCCATGAGCAAAATCCAGTCCATTACTGTTTTTTGTCATGCAGTTATGTTAGAATGTAGTTAAAATGATTCAGTTATGTATTATTAAGTTTACTTCTTGCATATTAAGAAAAAGCCAGAGTTAATTAGTTGTGATAAAGACAGTGTGATCTACAAAATCTAAAATATTTCTTGTCTGGCCCTTTAAGAGTTTTTCTATTGCTTAATCGAGCGCAGTTTAAGATAAGAGAGAATGAATCCATGTCCTTGGTGACTGTGAACCTTCTAGACCAGCCCTGGACTACTTACTTCCAGGTTTCTTTCAGAGGAATAACAAACACACTGCTAACTTTTTTAAGTCACTGTTATTTTTCACCTTTTTTTTAATATTTATTGCTAGATGCAATCAAGCCTAATTTCTAGTGATAAATCTGGTATTTTGGACAGATTTAATAACTGATAATTTTAAAGTTCTTTATTAAAAATTAGTACATTGTAAATGTTTGTCATGTCAACATTTTGCCAATGTCATTTATTTTACTTTCAGGGAGGTTTCAAGAACTTTTTTTGTAATTTATTTTGAAGTCTCATTTTGTTAACAACTCATTAGAAAAGTGCTAATTAAAAGAAAAATAAAAGGGAGGATGTTTAAACAACTATTAATATCCTTCCTCTTCCTCTAACATCATTTTCCTGATTTTCAATGAGCCAATATTTGCTGTGATCCAAAAGTATTCTAAAATGTAGTCATTACTGAAAATATCCCACAGCAAGATATAAATTCTGCTAATTACCGTATGTCAAGTTTTCAATCTCTCCACTCAGAAACAATTTATTCATTTAGTTTTTATGCCTAATGCCAGGGGTGACACTTCTCATAAAAATACTATGCCTTCATATGATGGAATACTCAGAATTTTGACTGAGTCTTCTAACATTTTATCTAAAATGCTATTAACATCTGGAGGGATCTTCACTGATATTGAACAAATGCTACATTAAGTTTTAGTGTTATTAAATCTTACAGTAGATCAAATAGCATTCCAATCTACATCAGGCAAATGCCATGGTTACAAAATTTACGGTAGTATTTCAGCATAGTACCATAATTACACATTTATTTAACCAATTAAGCATGAAAGTGGCATTATTGTCAGTGATATGATATATGACCTGAACATAATTTGGTTAATGAGAAACAAGAAATGCCTGCTAAGTAGGGCAGGTATTCTGTTAGTAAGAGACTGCTAATTGTCCCTGACATATGTCAGATTGAATGGTCTTATGTAAAAAAACGTTGAGTGGATAAATTATGTTGAAAATTGGCTTCATCTTTTTATTTATAAAATCTTCCTAAAGATTTAACTCTAAGTTGAAAAAAAAGTAGTTTACTGTAGACAGTAGTTGCAGACATTGTGCAAATTTTCCTGTGTACTCAATGATGAATAACTGCTGCCATTTCAGGTTTGTGTCTGTTATGAACTTCTAGAGAAAAATCTTTACTCCCAATATTTAATTATCTAGACTCCCAAGAGTATCCACCCACAAAATCCCATGGCTTGAGTTGGAGCCAAGTCTTAACTCGTAAAATCCCTTTAAGTCACTCAACTCTTTCTCCTTTCTTATAAATAAGGAAAACAATCAACATTTTACCTGAGGATAAGAAAAATGTTGAAATAATACATTTTTGAATGCCTGTTGTAGAATTTCAGTGAAGTTTCCTATTGCTTATTGACAGAGAATTAATGGAAACATAAGTACTCCCGGGAATGCAGGGTAGGGCTTTCAAAGGGTATTTCTGTAAGAAATGTAAACACTAGATAAAAATGGAAATTATGAAATAAAGGGTATTCATTTATATTGATGAAAAGCAAACCAACAAAAATCTGATGACTTAGCTTGAGTCTCAGAGTCAGTTCTGTACAATTACTGGATCCTAGCTTTGTGGCTTGAGCTAATCTGCATTAAAACATATGGAAATGGTCTATATGACATACTGATTATAAATTCTTATGCTTTGCTTAAATTATTCTTTGATGTGTAATTTGCGTATTGGGTGTTCTTAAAATGTGATTCAAGAAAGAAGTAGAATATAGACATTGTAGTATCACAATTTTATACCCACTAGTTTTTATACATACTAGACTCCCTGAAACTCACTTCATTGTGATGAAATTCTCTCCGTTATTACTGAGTCCATAAATACATCACATAAAACTGTTGCCTAACATTTATATATAATAATCCTTTCCTTATTCCCACTGCCTACCCCTTTCAATTACCACTTAGGAAGGCAATGATTTTCCTAAACACATATGTTTAGTTTATAGGAAATATGTAGTGAGTTACACAGTAATTAACATAATCAATCAAGTGCAGAATTAGTTTATAATTTAGTTCAAAGCAGTACAGTTTTTTGACAAATAATTGATACTTTTAATTATTTATGCTTTTAATTTTGTTAGTTTAGTTTTATACATTATCAAAACTTTAAATAAAGTTTAAATATCAGCTCTATCAAATACATATGTCTGACTATCCTTATTTCTTCTTTCTCTACTTCTTCTCCCCACATGTAAAACTCAGCCATAATTTAATAGGTTAAAAAAAAATTTCTCTCTCTCTTTTTGTTTTGCTCCTGACTCAAATCCTGTCTATGGGCTTTACATGGCTAATATCTTACAAAATCTGAGTCACAGGGGCAAACTTCAATCATTTTCTTTCATACTCCTTTAAAATGGGGTCAGAAAATAAAACAAAGGAGCTTAAAAAATACCTTGTAGCCTGTACTTTTATTTTATTTTGCATCAGTTGGATATATCAAAAGGTTAACACTTTTATATAACACATAAAGCAATTTCATATTGGTATTATGCAGTTATTATCGTGTTCTAAAATTTCAAATCATTTATGCCTGTTATATGTTGTGAGAAATACAGTGCATTTATCTGGTAAGTGATAATGACATAACACTCTGATTTCTGACATTAAATATGTCTTCCCCATATTCTTTTTCTTATAATAAATTAAGAAAATAATGTTCTTAACTCTTTTCATTAGCTATTTCCCAATCATATTTTGGTAAAAATCTATGAGTCATACTTGGCATTATTTCTAATGGAGATAGGTTAGCTCTAACTTTTATGAAAACAAGTCTTGAATTTTGTCAGACTTCAATAAAGAATAAATATTATGTACATTTTGACTATAGATTCAGTCAAACCCACTCAAACTGTTTCACCCAGATTCTTCAGCTCCTATAACTCTGACTCAGCATAAGATTTCTGATCATTCCACCTTCCATTTTCATGCTCAGACTTCATAGTTGTCTAGAACTCCCTCTGTATTGAATCTGTAAACCACTCTAAATTTTGAACTTTTGTCTCAGTCCTGTGGGAATTATTCATGGCTAACCAAATGAAAACATCTTTCTTGAGTATCCTATAGATATCTGCTTTCATTATATTTAGCAATGAATTATTTAAGTTCATGACTATTTCTATATTTTTTCACAAATATTAGTCTCATCCCCCAAGTAGTTTTGGCCTCTGGGAAGAGAGGAACACCCTATAATTTACTTTCATCTCTTACAGCTGTAGTTAAAAAAATTAAAAAAAAACAAAGTGTAGGCAACTTTATGAATTCTATTGTTAATTCACTTCTGGTGCTACTTGTGTGAATGTCTGCTAAGTATTCAACATGGTACCTATCTTGACACACTGACTACATTACTTTTTCTTTCCTTTTTTTCTTTTTTAAAGACAGGGTATAGACAAGAATGAAAGTGAGTAAGTAGGCAGTCAGGCAGGCAAAGAAAGGAGTAGGAAGCACACAATTGATTTTATTTGTTGTTCATCTTGACTGTTCCTTTGGCCCCGAGATGTTACACGAGGAATTTTGGGATGTTTATGGACTACGTCCAGTGGATTCACCTGATATGCTATTGTAGCGTGCTATTATTGTCATTATTGTTCCTTCTTTCTTGTTCTTATTTTCTTAAATTTGAGTTCCTCAATATCTCTGCTTAATTTGTATCCATTTTGTATAAAATGAATTTTCCTTTCTGTCTAGACTTTTAAATATGTACCCTAGGATTTGTATTCTTCTCATGTTCCTTCTTCACTCCCTTTCTCACTTACTTTCAAGTATTCTTTTAAAGGAAAGGTGCAGGAAGGAATAAAGTTAAGCAGAGACAGGCAGACAAGAAGAGAGAGGAGGAAGAAACACTTTCATTTAGTTATTCCTCTTGGCTTTCAATCTGATCTGGGGTCTTCAACTCAAGTCTTTCAGAAATGTGACCTGTGTCTTTACAGACAGGAGTTGACCAAACTGCTACTCTACCAGGACACACAAATTTCAAGTAAATTTATATGGAAAGAGAGATTGATGTTTACACAACATATAGAACAGAGGATAAATGAAGATTCTTAATGTTTAGGTTGGGAAAAATGTTGAGATTTATTAAAGGAAAGGTATTGGTAAAAGTAAATATAGATGCACAAGGTGAAGAAAGATGTGAAGTTGAGGGAGATTAAATCAGTTTACTTCAATGTTTTAGATGAAATAAAGGCAAGAGGTAGGTCATGTAGTGAAGGACTATGGAAAATTCAGAAGATTTTGCATTTTCACTGTGCAGAGAGAAAGGTCTGTGACTTCAGACAAATATAAAAAAATTATTAACTAGTGATACTAGAGACTTTTTGAAGTTTTGGGTTGAAGTGTTTTGCATTCAGATAAATTTTAATCTTAAAATAAAGGCATAATATCTCTGTAATAACTCATAACCTAACTTGGGAATAAAATACATGAAAAGTGGTAACAAATTCTGATAAATACTAAGGTAGAGTATAAATTAGAGTGTTTAAGAACTGAAAATTTACTTCCTACAAAATATAGCAGACTTCTGAGGTAATAGCATGTCTATGTGATAGCTTAGGAAATTATAAAGTCCAAGACATGGAAACACACTGGAACTAGTCATTTCTCTTTGACTACAAGAAGCTTTCAAAAGGTTGTATGTATTCAGTGTCACACAAACTACATAGAGGTATAAAAATAAACTTGAAAAATTGTGTGTATTTGGAAAGTCAAAATTCTGTAGGGAAAAATGACATGTATGTAAATGCATCATATAAAATTAAAAAGGATATGTTTTAAAAGATACGTACATATTCAAAAATAGAAGAATTTGCTCTGGAGTGTATTATTACACTGATTCAACGATTGAGTCTATACTGCCAAATAGATTGGTTACTGTTTTGGTTATTTTGGTGGGTTCTTTCAGATGGTTTCTCCATTAAATTATCTTTCTTAAGGATTAAGAACTAGTAGAGGGTGCACCCTGGTAGAGTAACGGTTAGGTCAATCATCTTCTAAGGAGCATAGACCATGTACCCCTGAGTTTGAGTACTGTATTTGGATTGGGGGTGGGGGTGGAAACTTAAAAAAAAAATAGAATGATACTTAAAGTTTGCATCACAACTCTTTAATTACTATAAGCTTTTGATAAGATCTTAAACAATCGTGAATCTTGATTTTTTGAGTGTTTAACTTTATCAAAACCCTGTGATCTTGTAAATAAACAATGGGTTAAATATATTGTTCTAGGATACAACCAAATGAAACAACCAACGTTTCCCACATAATTAGGATAAATATCAAAGATGCTCCATTTGTTTACCCATAAAAAGCACTGTTTTTTTGCTTCATAAATGATTATTGATGACAAATGACTGATTTTTGGTTAAGATTATCTTTTGAACTTTGGTTCACCCTTAACCTAAATCAACATATAACCCCTCTTAATGACTCCTCTGTGGTACGGATTGGCTTCAGAGTACAAGGTACTTCACTCTACTATTAGATTACTGCCACTCCCTCTTGTTTTTCTCATGCATTCTACTTACATATGTTTTATTTTCTAACCCTTTTGATTCACCCTATAAGTTAAAGGTCCCTTTCTACCTGACTTTGAGATCTCATTTTAGGACCTTCATCCCTATTAAAATAGTCTCCTTCCATTTAAGTTTTAATCATCTCAAATATATGCCTCCTTGTATAAATCTAGGTAATTCCACACATTTCTATAAAGTTTGACAAAAATGTTTAATTTTACTTGAGAAGAACTCCTTTAAAAAATCACCAAAATAGATAATTAAGAGATCCTCCACAATTGTGCTTAAAGGTAGTAACTTTGATCTTGCCCCACAAAATTAAGCCAGATAAAGTTAATAGGGCAAGGAAGATTTTATTGTAGACTATTTCTACAGGGGAGGGATCTTGAAAACAACTCTACTGAAACAAAATGCAGGACAGCTTTTAAGTCGTGGATGGAGAAGTGCATTAGTGAAGTACATTAGGAAAAGGATGGGCAAGCATGATTAGTTTGTAATTAGTACAACTAAGTTAGACACTTGTCTTACACAGAGGCTGGTAAATAGGGATCCTTGCTTTCATGATGTTTGCATTTCAAAGGGATGATATTCACAAAGAAATCATTTAGAATTGCATATCTCCTTAAATAAATTATTAAAGGGAAATCAAGTGGTCTATAGTCCAAGAGAAACTTTATAGTGAAGCAAACCAGAGAGGAACAATAAGACTGCTTTAGTTATCTTTCACGCTCCCAGAGAAAAAACTTACCTCCATGTTTCCTTAGATAAAATGCTTGTTTCTTTCTTCAAATTTCCATAAGAATCCAGAATGACTTTCTTGTATATATGCCTCTATGAAACCCATGACCCTCTTCCTTTCTTTTGAGACTTCCTTCATTAATGAATATTTGTGCTATTATGGTAGCCTGGTTGAGATCATCTCCTTAATTTTCTAGTATATTTTCTCATTTACAAGGCAATGCATTTTACATTTCCTATTTTAAAAATATTAGATGAGGTGCTACAAAAAAGAACTTAACATATGATTTGAAATATAGTGTATGTACTTCAGCATGTAATATCATTGTGAGTACCTAAGAGTTGTCCTTAAGCAAGCTTCTAACTCTATTTATAAATATCATCACTTCCTATAATTATTACATAAGAACTGGATTATGTCTCCCTTTAATCAAGTCTCCAGTTTAACAACTGAGAGGACGATAGACACAAGAACAACCAAAAATCTTATCCTAAATATTAGTTTAGAGATTCTAGGTGCAGTGTCTGTTGGAGTCTTAGAGTATCTTACACACAAATAGTGTAGAAGGTCAAAGCAGTTAACTAAACTAATGAGCAAAGATGAATGTCCTCCAATATTTACCAAGAAGTCAGGAAAAACCAATTATCCAAGGGGAATTGATGCAAGTCAAAAGTTATCAACTGAGACAATTAACCTCCTTTTTTCAGTATTGTTTTCTAGGAAATTAAGGAAAACCAGATAAGCAACGGTCTTTGTGCAGGTTCAAAGCAGTGCATACCTGACTTAACCAATAGTTACTCAAGATACAAGCTGATACAATCCTAAAATCAACTTCAGAGGAGGCAGCCAATCTTTGAACCAGGTGGTTTGGTATTCTTGTTGACTGGTGAGCAATGAAAGTCTTTCCATTTTGCAAAAACCAGTGTTAAGGAATTTGGCATCTGTGAACACAGGGTAAAAAAGAGCCTACATTTGGTAACAATAGCAGTGTCACTACAAAGTAACTACAGAGTGTCGAGACAATACTTCCTTTAATTTATTTTACCAGTGAGAAATTATATTTAATGTGTGAGATGAAACTAGCTTGGTCTTGTTATCCTCTTTGGAGAATGGATTCCTGATTGAATTCTTTCAAACACTTACAAACACTCCTTGAATGTGAATTAATGATTAAAGTACTTCATAGGTAAACTAACAACTCCTAAATATATATTTAGTGCTAATTTGTAAAGAAATGCAACCACTAATCCCAGCTAAGTTAAATACTTTATGTTTTTGTTTGTCTTGTATAGTTGAATAATAAACTTGTGCCTACTTAGTCTTGAGTTTGTCAGTACCCAGATAGGTTCTTTATAGATTATTAGGGCAAATTTCCTTCTGCAATCTTTTCCTGACAATTTGAAGGATTACATATAAGTAGATTGACTTAAAACAGAGAATGTTATCTCACTGACTATTTCATAGTCAGTTTCACTATCACTAGTGTTTAGTTTTCATTGTTGATATCAACTTTTCTCCATTGTCAGAACCTATTTTAATTATATAGCAAAATTTTGAATATTTGATGAGATTTCAGTTGATCTGAGTAAGCAAGTTCCATATATATTAGAAAATTGAAAAATGTGGCAAACATATTAAACATAAGAACAAATTTAGTTTAGCCAATTTTCATTTTAAATATCATGTCAAAAGACAGAAGTATAGAAATAGGAGTTAATCCAAGCAGTCAATTTTTTTCTGAAAGACCTAAGTGTATTCTTTTTCATAGAGTAACTAAAAGAACAATAAATTCTTTTTCATAGAGTTCCTAAAAGAACAACAAATGAAAAAATAAAACTAAAATACTTTTTATACTGCTGCATCAGCTCTTAAAACAGTGCTGACATTTTGAGTTGTGAAAAGGAGATTAATTTTTGATAGAGACAGAGGATGCTAGAAAATTCAAATGCTTTCTTCAAAGATTAAAAAAAAAAACAAAAAACAAAACAAAACAAAAAAACAACTACTCCTTCTTTAGACTTTTCTATTTGCAGCATTATCCATACAACTACTAGTTCTCTTATGGAAAGCAGACAAGTGAAAAACAACATTTGACATGAGTAGCTGAAGCATTATGAAGACATTTTTTAAAAGAAAACATTTGCATAAGTAACTTTCCAATGCACTAGCAAAGCAAAATTTTCAAGGAAGAAGTAATTAGCATTTTTGTTTGTTAAAAGTTGCTTTCATATTTTTTAAAAATTTTTCCCTTGATATTTTTCTTTTTCATTTTCCTTATTTAGGATTTGCTGGACTATTGGTTTAAGATAGGCTACCTAGAAATTTTATCATGGTGCAGTTAACATAGAAAGAATGAGTGGGAGGAGGTAGGATGGACAGTGACAAGATTTAATTTATTCTCCAGTGGATTTATTTATTATAACTAAAAGTACTATCCTTTTTAGTAAATTTTCAAATTAAATACATTACTCTGTATATGTCTATCAACACACTCATATACATACGTGTGTACATGAATACACACACACATGGAAAACAGTTTGGAATTAGTACACTTACAGTCTGTAAACAGTAAGAAATGTTTTCCAACACAGAGTACTTATTCTAGGGCTAGTGTGTGAAAGTACAGAATTACCGATAGCTGTTTTTTGTTTATTTTTTTTGTTGTTGTTTTTTATTGTAATTTCCACATAGCTATTCTTCGTATTCTAACAAAATTCTTTTTTTTTTTTTCCAGAGGAGCAAATAACATGACTTCACTTCACACAGGTGGCACATAAAAACTTAATTTAAAGCAAAATGAAACTTTAGATTATAAGACCAAATACATAGTTACCAGAAGGAAAGTGAAAAGGTGTATGTAAGGTAAAAGGAATACATTTTGGGTGAAGAATAGAATTAGGCTATTAATGGTGAACATAATGCAGTATAAACATATGTTGATTTATAATGAGGCACACCTGAAGCATATATAATTTGATAATACAATGTTGCTTCAATAATTTTAAACAAATAAAAAAAAAATGCCAAGACAAAATTTAGGAAATTCCCTAGAACTCTTTGAATTCTTAATTTAGTAAGCTGATTGACTGACTGGTGGGGAGCCTGGAACACTGGCAGTCATTTTGTCCCATGAAGTAAGAGAATGAGAAGCTTTTGAAAAGGAAACAGGAAGGAGAGGACAAAGAAATAAATGGAATGTCAGAAAACATGGAGGTTTGATGAAAATAGTTGAACATCTGGATTCAATTAGACAATAAATGTTCCTAAAATTTTTATTTTCATGAAATAATTTTCTTTATTTGATTACATGAATTTGAAGAATTCTGTCCCATGAAAATAAAGGCTCTGACCATATAAAGAGAACTACTCAAATAATTTAGTCATGATCTTCTTTAGGAACTTGTTATTGTTAGGAACTCATTTTTTACTAACTCAATGTATCCTTTATCATATTCAACTTTTCATCTTCTTTCTTTGGAAGAGTGGTGAAATTGTATTTTAGGATTACACAGAAAAAAAGCATTTAGTTACATTAGATTGAGGTATGTTTAATTCTTACCATTTTCTATAAAACTCTAAAAATAATGTTTTATTTTTCTGATTTTTGTAACACAGGTATGCATTTTTGTTTTGAAATTCATCTACGTTTCCTTCTTAAAGCTCCTCATAAATAAGTTTCTATTTACAAAATAAAATCTATGCTGTAAATTATAAATACTTCAACTGTGGAGGAAATGCAGTTAAAGGAAAGCAAAACTAACTTATCAGTATCTTTTGAGCTTGTGAGCAATCCATACTTTGGGAGAAAAAATTAAATATCCTATCAATAAAAAAAACAAAGCATTCATATTCAAATTATCTTTGGCCCAATGCATGAAGAAATACAACATCTTGAAAAAAAAGGAAAGTTAGAAAACATGAAATAAAAAAAGTATATATATATATGTATATATACATGTATATATATATTTACAATCAATGTCCTGCAGGGGAAATTCTGGCTAATATGCACTTCTACTAAAGTTTTATATATATATATATATATATTTATATACTTATATATTTATGTATATACTTATTATAAGTTACCTACATAATATATATTTATAGTTATATTACATAATATGTTACACTATATTATATTATTTTTGTATATATATTTAAAAGTTATACTTGCATATGTCCTTGAAAGTTATAACTAAGCATGTATGGATACACATATGCATATATATATATAATATATCAAATAATCATCAGGCGACAATGTTAGTATTGAATAGTTGACACCAAGATTACCCTCAAATTCTAAAATATTTATAGCCAATGTTTACCAACACTTGTTCAGTAGTGACTTACTTGTAAAAGTACTGCATGTATATTTACATTAGTAATTTAAATAATAGTTTAATCACGTGTATTAAAGGTGTAATAAACACTCAGATTCTGATTTATCCTTCCTTACATATGTGTTTACTCCACATATGTTTAGTTCTTTATTTTTAAATCCATAGTTAGGTTATTAATACCACTGCTATTAATGTGGAAAATGGTCATTGACATTTAATTTATACTTTAAATTTATTGTTTGCCATTATGTTTGCATTTTACACTTTTACAAAACATAAGCTTGCAAACATATCCTATAATTCTGGTTTAAGTTTCAGTATCTAAAACTGCTACTGGAAATTACTCTAGGGTCGTTCCCATTCCAGATGTCTATTTCCCAAGGACTAGGGCAATCACTCCTCCAACTCTACACACAGAACCTTTGTGAGTGTCTGTGGATTTCTCATACATCCTGTGACTAGAATTTCAAATTATGAATTCTGCTCAGGATCTGCAAAACTATGATACTTGCAATAGCTTTATCTATAATTAATGACAAAATAGTTATTCTTGATTCACTTTTTATTATATATAGTTAATAAAGGATAAATTACAGAAGAGTACAACTCAAAGAAATATGAAGAAAAGGACCAAATTTCAGGTTTGAATCATTGAAGCCACTACAAAAAGTCATAAATACAAGGAAGTAAAGATCAATAGGGGTAATCATGGATGCTGACTGCTACAATAAAAAGTCAATTAAATCATTATTTTGCTAAACAAAAACTGTTTGCTATTTTGATTGTTTGCTTCATAATGTTATTGATTGTAGCATAATCGGACTATGTAATAGTCAATTCATAAATTCTTGTTTTATTAAACACAATGGTAAGTGTACATAAATTCTCAGCATGATGAGGAACAGTGAACTAATATAAACATAATTTGCATTGTATTCAAATGTTTAACTAATGGGGATTATCAATTCATACTTAATTTATATTAATGCAGAATAATTTGATGAATCTGCTAGACAGTCTATATGACTGAAGTATTATTTTAATTATATAGTGAAACCAAATATTTCAGCTTGAAACATGGATGACGACAGGCAATTTTATATGAGTTTTTACTCTGATTGATTGGAATAATCAGGTACAAATGAAAATATCTATGATTACAGAAGAGTTTTAACATTGACTTGGATAACACGTAATATTTATTAAGTAACATATATGGTAGAGATTAAAGAAACATTTTGTGCTACCCAGTGTATATAATAAGTGTATATAACATTTTAGTGCATGTGTTGAAATGTATTTGTATACAGTTAACCCATTTATCTTTTTTGGAACTGCAAATCATAGAGATGAATTATTTTTTAATTTGTTGTCTTAAGTTTCTTACTTTCAAAATTTGAAATGTTTAAACTAAGGAATGTTTTAGTTTTCTATTGCTGCATAATGCATTAGCTCAAAACTTAGTGACTTAAGGAAGCAATTATTTAACATTATTTCTGGTATCTATGGGTGATTTATTTAGGTGTAACTGGTTCTTCTGATTTAGAAACGTTAATGAGATTACAATCCAATGTGAGCTGAAATGGCAGCAATTAAATTCTTGCCCGAGGTTAGCAGATCTCCTTCCAAAGAGAAATTACCCTCTCTCATCACTGATAAATTGTAATTGGGCATCATGGCAACTGGTGGAAAGCCTCAGTACCACTCTATGTGAGTGCCTCCTATGGACTTATTGAGTATCCTACTGGAAAGGCTGGCTTCTTCCAAATGAGCAATTCAAGAGAGCAAAGAAAAAATTTCACTATCTTTAGTGACTGCTCTTCTCTTTCAAAATATTTACCACAGGTCAGATTTAAATCATTGAAGTCATTACAAAAAGGCATAAATTCAAGGAAGCAAAGATTAGTAGGACAATCATGGATGCTAACTGCCACAATAAAAAATCAATCAAATCATTATTTTGTTAAACAAAAGCAGGTTGCCATATTGAATCTTTGTTTCTTTTATTTGTTTTTGTCATTGCGTAATCACCATCAAGTAAATTTATCTGCATGGTATCGTTTCATGTTATATTTTACTTATTTTGCTTTTTTTTTTTTTTCAGAGAAACATAGAAGCCAAAAATCTGTATGAAATTTCATCCTTCACACTAAAAATAAAATTGAGATGAAATTTTTATCATCCGTGTTTCTTAAAAATGTGAGAACACAAGGACATACCTTAGAATAAATTTTATAGCTAAGTATTAGTGGTATTGGGATTAGAATCAGTTTTCCGTAGTATGGAATCAACCTCTTCCCTATACAATCTATTCATAAAATAACTAGCATGTTTCTTAAAATATTTTTAGACACCTACAAAATATTCTTATTTTCCTTCATGTATCATTTATTTTTTCTTTTCTCTCACTTTTAAACTTCCTAATTACTCTGTTATAGATTCACAAGAATCTCATATAAAGCTATGTTACATAAACTGCCAAGTAGACCTAGATGAAATGCATAAAATACAAACTTTGAGGTAATATCTATTATTTTAAAGTATAATTTTTTAATCTTTGGGGGAATATAAACAGTACCTAAAACAGCTTTTGCCTAAAAACTTTTTCAAGTTGGTTTCATAATAAAGATACAGAGTGGCACAATCTAATGCAGTTATTAAGCTGAATATATGTATAATGTATATCTAAGTTCTAAACCTTATTTTTTCTTGTACTTATAGTTGTTTATTGACCTTTCATAGAGTATGGCTAAAATAATAACAAAATCATCTGATTTGTATAGTTTTCTTTTCCTATCACTTTGGAGAAAAGTGAAACATCATTATCGTAAGTTAAAAGAATAGGAAGTTATTTGACAACTACATAATTTCTCATTAATATACTCAGTCTTCAATATTAAAGTCAACTGGACCTGTTCTCTCCAGTTGAATGAGGTTTAACTTGGATGGGAAAGGTGAATTAAAATTAGTCTTCATAACTGTTATATGAAAAAAAAAAAAAAAGGTATTTGTCTTAGGTTTTTCTCCAAAGAGAGAGAACTAAGACCTTTCACATTGCCTGACAGGAACAATTTTTTTGTTCTTCGTAACCATCCTTACTGAACCATATTTGAGCTTCTGCTACTCAAATGAGTTCTGATGGAGTCTCTATAGAGATTCTAATTAAACTGCTGGGACTTTCAGTCCTATCTCCTGACTTCTGGGGAGGGGAGATGGTCTAGTGATTTAATTTAATTGCAAATGGTCATTGATTGCTTCAATCATGATTCTGAAATATAATCTCACATAAAACTCTTAACAACAGGAAGTAGGAAGTTTCTGGATTGGTGAACACATCTAAGTGCAGCTAGAGTGGAGGGTTACTGCTTTCCATACCTTGCTTTATGGAGTTTTCCATTTAACTGTTTCTTAGTTTTGTCCTTTATAATAAACTGAAATGTAGGTGGAAAACTGTCAGACAGTCAGAAGTATAAGCATCACGATACCTCACTTGTAATTTGCTGCTTCGGGGGGCTAATCTTACTGAACTGAGTCCGTAAATTGTGGGGTCTGAACTAACTTCAAGTATTAATGCCTTAATTAAATTGAATTGTGGTATACAAGAGTGCTTGTCAGAGAATGATAATTGATGTGGGAAAATTACATTTATTTGATGTCAGAAAAAGCCACATGTTGTCTGAAAAATGATATTACATAAATAATTCAACTATATATCATTTAAATCTAGTGACTCTAATTTCTTATAAATTATACATGCTATGGTTGCTTACCTTCTGAAAATTTTTGATAAGGCAAGATTAGGAAATCAATCCAGGATTTAGAAGGGAGAATCAAGACTTACAGATTATAAATTGTGAGAGATTTTTAAGGAGAAATGACATAAATAACTTGTCTAATTTGTTTAAGGTAAATGTTTAAGGTAAAAGAGTAGGTGAAAGAGCTTGTCATTTGAGCATGCAATTTTTCTTACATTTAAATAAAGAAACGTAAACACGCTCCTTACATATGTTGGAAAGTGATGGGGTAGGTCTAAAAGTAGTAGAGGAAATATATATATATATATATTTTTTTTTCTAGTTAAATTCAATCAATCACTCCCAGGATAAAAAGATATTTGGGAAATGCCAAGAGACTAGGCAAAGGAGCATTATTTTGTATTTGAATTAAATGTATAATCCCATAAAAGCATCAAAATATTCAGAAGAACATTGAAACATTAATATAGGGCTCTATAAAATATATAATCACAAACTTTACTACTAAGCCACCTGTTTTATTAATAAATTTTAGCTAAAAGCAGTGATTATCAACTATTTTATCTTTATTTTAATTTGCTAGCTCCATTTACCTAGCTATGAAAACCTTGATATAACTATCTCAAATAGTTGCATTTGCTATTCTAGAAAAGGAAAATAATATTCCCTTTTCAAAATAATTCGCTGCTTCGTGAGTAATAAAATTAATGATTATGTAATAAAATGGATGATTAAATAAGAAGGTAGGAGATTATTAGGAACATTGCTTATGTTGTGATTACTTTGGGAAGGTATTTTATAGCTTCTTAACTGTCTTTCTCCATGTCCTTTGAATGATTTGTCTCATCCAGTTTGAAAGTTAAAAGGTAATGAAAAATAGCTAAATCTATATATAAACTATCAGTATAAAACAATACATAGCCAACAGAGTGGCTGTCTAAAAGTTCAAACAGATGTACATTTCATATACACAGAGAATTAAATCATTTCTTATATGTGCATTTTTTTCTCTCAATATTAGATTTTAGGATACTATAAATTTACATTAAAAAAGTTGTATATGCGAAAAGAAAGATAATATTTGAAATTATTAAACTAGAGTTTACCTTTCTAAATGCTAGATGATTTTTTTCTCTAGACGAATTATATTACTATTAGTAGTCACTTTGCTACTTATTTTTGTCATAGCTTTACTTCTTATAATAAATATAAAACTTGACAAGATTTTTAAAATATTGTGCTTCTTTTCTCATGGCTGCACAGTGCATTGTATTATTTCTGTTTCAGATATAAGTAAAAGAATATTGTTTTTACATATCTTATTCAAAAGGAATCTTTGAATTGAAGTATGTATTAATGATACTTCCCTAGAAAAGTACACACACACACATAAGATAGATACACAGACAGATGTATATAGACAACAGACAGATATATTGATTTGTATGTATAGATATGTCTATATATGCATACATAATATATTTATCTAAAATATTAAGAGATTTATATAAGAAATTGATTAGTGCGGTTTTGGTGACTGCCTCATGATCTACAAACTAGAAACCTAGAAAAGCCGGTTGTTCAACTTCAGTCTAAGTCTGAAAGCCTAAGAATCAGGAGAAAATAAAGATGCAATCCTAGTACAAGTCCTAAGACCTGAAAACCAGGAATGCTGATGGGTTAAGTATCAGTTCAACAGCAAAAGAAACTGCAAAACTGACAGTAAATTGTCCCAGACTCTTTCTTTGCGTCCTTTTCAATGGTTTGGATGAAGCCAGTTTATATTTCGAAGGGCAATCTGGCTTTACTTCCTTTCCAATTCAAAAGCTAATCTTATCCAGAAAGTTCTTCACATGTACGCCCAGAAATGACATTTAGCCAACTATCTGCATTCCCTGTAACAAAGTAAGCACAAAATTAGTTATCAAAATTGTATGCTTAAATATCCTGATAGTTTCAAAATTATTTGAAACTATGAGATTATATAATAACACCTGGTTCCTTTTTTGCCAGAATTTATCACTATCAGAATTTATCATTTTGTTTTTAAAGGAATGGTATTGGCTGAGACGAGGGTGAACAAAAAAGCAGGTAGGAAGAGAGAAGGAAGAAGCATTTCTTTTATTTTTATTTAGCTAGACATTGTGGTTTTCTCCCCAGACCAGATTGTGACTCTGGTTCCTTGGGATGTGTGTGGACTGCGCTTAGGTCAGAGGCAGTTGATTCAAACCACTGCTCCACCAGTACACACCAGAATTTGCCATCTTATTTGCGGGGTGAGAGAGAAAAATAGAGAGAAAAAGAGAAAAAGGGGAAGAAAGAAACAGATAAATATGCATTATTGCTGCCCATAATAACTATACAATAAGGTCGTTTTTGCTAAACAATTGCAGGAATGATCAAAGATTTGAATTGTTTCTGAGGGAGGTTTAGTTGAAGGGATTGGCTTTTCTTAATCCAAGCAGTGCACACACGGAATATTTAACAGATTACTATTAAATATATAATTGGCATAAGTATTTGAAAATTGTGTTTCTGGAGCGGCAGTTTCCTGCAGAGTAGAATATGCCTATATATTTCAGTGAGGGGGAGGGGGAGTTAAATACCAAGACCAAAGTTGTTTTTATACCGTAGCTAATTAGCAGATAAAATGGATTTTAAATAGATTGGTAAGACTAATTGTTAGAGACATGTTTCTGTGTTGGCGTGCTAAAGCAAATACATATTGCAAAATATAACCTATTGGAGATTATCTTTGTACCTTACAATTTGATGTAGACATGTTGAACAATTTAGAAATTCCTTGGCACCTTGTTAAAACATTGAAACCTTTCTGAAATGTTCAAGATGAAAGAGACAGGCTGCCCAGAAATCCTTCAAAACTTACTCTTCAACTTGCCATTTATATGCTAGACGGACAGCATCAATTTAGTATTCAGTCAAAATCAGGATTGTATCTGTTGATAATCTGATCCAAGTGATATTTGAAAGATTAAAGAAAAATAAGTTTAAATAGGTGAGCCACACCACCAAGGCTTCACGTCTAATACGAAGTACAGGTAAACGAAATAGTTTACTCTGTCCATTCACTGAAATTTCCAAGTCTCTCCCCTTTACAACTTTTGTAAGAATAAGGAATGCATTTATAAGCAAAGTTCAACTAATTTTCCCTATGCTTTCTGCTTTTCTAGAAGCAAAGTTATTAACATCAATAGAAATAATGTACATATTCATAATTTAATGGTACTGATGGAGGAATAGGAGAAGAAAGGGTAGATGAGATGCAAGAACATTTTGATATATGATGTATCAAGGAAGTTTAATGGATTATTTGTTATTTGAAAACTATGTTAAGTGCGTGACCATTACTCTACATAAAATAAATTTAATTTTGCAATAGTTCTATCAAGTGAAATGGAGTATTTATATCTTTATATAATAGTGATAGGTATTCTTAAGACATTAATAAGAATTAATTAATGATGATGATAGTAGTGGAAAAATACCAATGATAATAATCTATACTTGAAAAATCTTTAGCCACATCATAACTTTTAATTAAGCTTGAATTTTTTAACTATCAATGTAAAACTAAATAATATTAATACTGATAATGAATATTTGATAAATGAGTATTCACTTAAAACCTTTTACTTGTGAAATTTATCTCCATTATCTTCAATCCTCTTCTAAGACTTTCAAGTGAACCAGAACTACTTTCATTTTACACTGAGAAAATGCAGATTTGAAGATCAGTAACACCCACTGCTACCCAGGCGGTGCAAGAGCATACTCCTTTTCCAAGGGCTATGCCCTCTCCTGCTATCACATTTTCTCCCTTTCTAAATTATTCTGTTATTGAGATTTTCAAAGGGCACTAAAAAGTATCTCTTCTTTTCATCTTTACTTCAATATCATTTAAGCAATAACTCTCTGCAAGAGTTAGTGAAAGACAGACTATAAACCAAGATCCCCCATATGGAAACGTAAGTATACAATGCATTATAGTGTGGAGAATGTGATCATCTCTAAAGAGCAGTCAGCTAAGAAGTTGGTTAACTTTATAGTGTAACCCTTTAAGATAAGATCATAATAACTAACAAAATAATATAATAAAATTCACTTACCTGTCAAGCTGCTTTAACATTAATTTATTTTGTTGTTAATGAAAATATTTTACTTTGAAGTATGTTCAGATAAATTGATTTTTAATATTGACTATTTCTATCTAAAGAAGAAATCAGATATTTGATTATCAAAACTTTTCCAAAGTTTAATAGAAATATTTTCAATGACTTGAAAGTCAATGGTAATTTTTGATACATATATGTCACCAGGGATGGATGACCTAATTTAGAGGAAATGTGGTTCAAGTATTCGTCTAAAATTCGAAGTTGACCTACATCAGTTGTGAGAGTCACAAAGTTTGGTTAACTTTATTCATGGCTTTTCTTCTTTGCGTGCCTTTTGATTTTTAACTTCTGATTTGCATTAGAAGAGTAACTGCTAGTAATATTAGAAAAAATATTTCTAGAATGATTCTACCTAACTTTAAACCTAAAATGTGTAAATCTCTATAAGAATTCAAGTCCAGATTTTTAACCACAAGCGATTTTGATTCTAGTGAGACTTTCTTAAATACTTTCCATTTTATGTATTATGTGATTGTTTTATCATTTGTATTGACACAGTTTTATTGGCACACCAAATATGATTTTTAAAATAATTTTATTTGCTAAGAGAGTTAGAAATGAACTAGCTTTCAATATATATTGAATATATATTTCAATAAAATTGAATATAATTGAATATATATTTCAATACATTTATTCAATATATACTGACTCTATTGTCAAAGCTTTTGTAAAAGTAATTAAAAATCTCACCTAGGAAAATTGCTGATAAATTTTTGCGTGACTGGTTTCTACTTTTGTATCTTGACTGGAGTATAGCTTCCTCAAGAGATTTCTATGGCCAACTATATAAAGTCATTCCAGTCACTCTCATTTTATGTCAGTTTTTTCATTGAAGGATATTATTATCTGTTGTTGTTTTTCTTATCCTTTTACCCCAATGTTTGCATTTTTCTCTGCATTAGAAGGGATATGTTAGGAATGTATGAGGTTGGGAATCTTTTCTCTCTTAATGATTTCTGTATTCCTTAAAAAGAAAGAGTGATCATGTACATATTTATGCACATAATGTATGTTTACAGTAAATGCATGTCTTCCTTCATTTTGTTTTTTTCAATTATTATGTCCTGCAAAGTAGTAATGAACACTGAATTAGCAGATATAGAAGCACTTCAAGAAAAATGCAGGGATAAATTCTCACAAATTCTAGACATGTGTGTCAACCAAATTGGCATTTGCATAAACAGGTTTGTGTACAAACATCTTTGTCAAACAAATGTTGAAAACTTTCTCTTCCAGATGACCCTTTTTCCTGTAGAACTCTTTGCAAATATTTATAAAAATTCTTTCATGCTCTCTTGGTCTGCATAACCTGTCTCACCTGCAAGCTTAATATTTTTTACACTGTATTGCCTTTTAGGATATTGGAACCAGCTAAGCACTAGCCAAGAAAGCTTTAACATTTTCATGACCATGGATAATATGACTATGAATTAATCTTTCGACCTCACAAAAATACAGTCCACTGTGCTTAAAAAAACAAAATCAGTTGTCGCGACACCAGGATGTTAGCTACATTTCCATTCTTTTCTTTTGCTGTTTATTACTTTAGCACTTTCTGGAGTGACCTCATATATAGGTTGACAAATGTCTTCTTCCTAGTTCTTGATATATCATATTGTTGATTCATTAAAATTAAACTCACGACAATTGCACTGTAATTCATGGCTGACCAAAATTTATCCAATGCACCTTTTTTCTTTTCCATAAGGTGCATCAAAGTTTCTTGAATTTAGGAATAATAGAATTTCTTCATTAATATTCTTGGGAAATATTTAAAATAGAAATTTCACAAACAAAAAGCCCCAAATGTAACAAATTGATAATAGATAAACTGAGACTCTCACACGTGCTATAAGAAAACAGAGAGCATTGCTTTATTCAACCTCAGTTCTACATATCTATCAAGTTTATATAATCTATAATTTATCTTTCTTCTATCATCTATTATCTGTCTTTCTGTCCATCATCTATCTATCTCTGTATAATCTATCATCTCTCTATGTAACTTTGTAACCCCCTATCATGTATGGTGCTGTAACACTGAATAGAAACTCAATTTCATATCATTGCATTAATATAGTATACTTGCTAGTGTGACCTATGAAGATATGCAGTGTGTATATTTTGGCATCAAATTAAATGCATCAACAAAATGTTACTAAAAAGATAAAGACAAGATCAAGATCATAGGCTGAACAAGACTAGCAATAATTGTGTAAGTAAACATGATCTGCAGATCTTTATGAATGCTAAAATAAAAAAAATGTATTATAACTATATTTATAATTAGAAGACTAAGAAAATATTTGGGAGAAAATTTCTAATAGTACTTAGGTACTTTTCTCAGTCATTGTACATTTATTCTGTTTCATAATAAAAGGACTAAATTCATATTCTTTAATGACTTCCTAACACAAATGTCTCTTATCTCACATTGGTGACATAAAATAGCTTGTATATGATCTCACTTCAATATTAGTACTGGAAATGACAAGGACTAAATATTCATGACATGGAGCAGAATGGGATAAGGTTAAAATGACACCCTTAATTAAATAGCCATTTCCATGATTTAATACGTATCTACCATCAATATCATGCTTTTTTTAAAAAAAAGATACCAAAGACATCTTTTCCACCCAGCAAACATAAAGATAAATTAATAACTGACAAATACATAAGATTGTGTATAAGCTTGACCTATTTCATTAAGCAATATTAACTAACCTGACATTTATCAATGCTTTATTCCAAGGAGCATGTTAAAAATGGTTCATAAACATCAATAGGATAGTTGCAGAAAGGATTTATGCCTGGCATTATTAAAACGTAAAGTTTGTAGCAGAGCGATAGAAGAATTGCCTCCCTGTAAGAACAGGGACTATGTCTAGAGCAACTTGTATTTCATGACAAAAAGCACTGAAATTTTCTTGTTTATACTAAGGAATCCTTGGGAATGACTGCCAGTTCATTTTTAAAACAAATATACTTATACAATATGATGAGAATTTCTGGTTGTCTCTTACATTGTTGGTCTTAAACTCAAGGGGAGAACTAAATCCCAGACTTACCTCTTCCAGATTTCTTCACTGAAACAAATATGTAATGAACTGTGTTTATTCCTCACAGCCTCTGGGCAAACATATAGAACATGACTCAAAATGATATCACGTAGAGTATTAAAGGTTCAAATTTCATTTCATTTCACCATACTACATAACATTACACACAAAAAACTATTTATTGATTCAACTAATATTGTTTGAGCTCTTCCTATAGATCGGACACTATTCTAAGCATATGTTATGCATAAGTGAAGAGAATAATGACTGCCATTGTGGAGCTAATGTATCTAGTAGGCATGCTCATATCTAAGAGATATCTAAAACAGAAAATTATCATCATCTGCCCCAGCAATGGATGTGGAACATCACCAAAACTGTGATTCTGATTTTTGTGACAGGAAGTCCAATCATTTTAATCATAGTGAGATCATCAGGAACTGCATTGTGTCTATATATTCTGGGAAGAGGTAGCAAGACAACAAGTGCAAGAAAAAACTGTACATAAGACCTATAAGAGAGAAGAGGAAGAGAGCAGGAATAGTCAAGAAATGTCTGCAGACTGCAATGCTCTTCTGCCATGTATGGAAAGAGAATTTGAAAAAGAGGATTAAGTCGAAAATTCTGCAGACTGCAAGGCACTCTTGAGAAAGTTTTGTCCAATCTGCAGAGAAGCCTAGGGAGAAAGTCACAGAGGAGTTAATACTGGGAAGAAATACTTAGACTCACTCCATCTGGCTTCATCATTGCCTTGTAGCTTAGTTATGAAAGGTACAACCTCAGTGTAAAACTGAATTATAAAGATTCTATAGCTAAAAACTGTCAACTAAACACAATCTTTGCAATTCATTGAGAAACATCTTTCTCGAAAGGCAATCTCAATAGTGTATTTGAATGATGTCACACGTACCTATCACTTTTATCCTACACTTTTTTTTTGTTTTGTTTTGTTTTGTTTTTGTTTTATTTTTTTAGTTTACTTCATTGAGGCAAATTTCTGGATCTCATTCTGACTACCTTCCCTTTCTCACGCCATCCATCCATCTATATCATTCTACGTATTTCTTCTCTGGAACCACCTAGGACTGAAAGTTGAGTGATGTACATGTCTCTTGACCCTATATAGTGAATAGTGAATAGACTCAACATACATCGATGACTTATAGTCAACCTTTATTGAATATCGTCAAATATTTTTGTTTCCAATAAAGATCTTTGTTTTTAGATTCAGGCCTAAAATTTCATTCATTATAGAGCAAATGAGTGTAATTTTCTTCAAGTGAGTGATATAAAAGATCTTTAGAAAAGATCACAACTCTGTTGCACATCTGCTCAGCAATTAACCTTTTAGATTATGCCCACATGGGTTTTTCTTCTTCTAATCTCTTCAATTTCTGGAATTACACAGGTTAATAGTTCTGTTTTCCAGTTTAGACTCCAGCCTCAGTGAACTCTAGAAAAGCTTCCTGAATTGCTTTCAAATCCCTATTCTTTTCATTTCTCATGATTGTCTTTTATAAGTCTAGTATAGTTTGCTAAATAATTTTTTTTCTCCTTAACCAGTTTTTATATAGATATCTGGAATTCCTCTGATGATCAAGAATGAAAATACGGCATTTTAACTCTGAATAGGTCTCAAAATGAATTTTCCCTGAGTCTTTTTATTTTCACTTCATAAATCAATATTTGTTGGTGACCCAGAAATAACTATTTACTTGCATATATATTTGTCCAAAATTCTCTTAGATATGGTTAAATACAAACTTGGCAGTAATCTTTAGGCAATAATCTTTAATAAAATGTATTGTCTTTAGCTGTGATTTCCTGCTTGTCACATACATTTACTCATATTTTTAACATTCTGAAGCATGCTGTACTTTCAAAACAATTTATTTCTTAGAATTGAAATAAGCATTTCATTTCACAAAACATAGGTGTGTGAGAATGTAAATGGCTTTTTTCAATGATGAATCTCAGAGATTTTGTTTAAGACCAGTGATGTAGTTAATGTATTAGATAATCCACAGATAAATCTCAAAATATCCACTGGGTCTAGCTAATGTTAAGATCATTAATAGTATTTTGACATATGTTGTATATTTCCCAGGAAGGATCTGGGACATTTTCAGTACGCCATCATTATAGTGATTTATTCAGGTTAATATGAGAATCTCCTAAATCAAAACTTATTAGGAAAGTCAAAACTGATCAAACTGAGATGTGATACTACTATAGTAAATATGGTGGCATGCTAGAAATAAAATATAGAGTAGTCATACTTTTGTAACCAAATTAATCTTTATTTTCTCAGTACATTGCAGTATTCTAATAAATAAGTCCAACAAAAGGTAAGTGATGATCTTAAGGAGAAATTTAAAAAAAATTAAATGGATATCATCAGATTTCAAAAATGTAGGATCTTAGAAAGAGCATTGTCATTGTTATCAGGAAGGCTTCAGCTTTAATCTTAACCAGAAAAACCCAAATAAACCCAACATTTTTCCTGAAACTAAAGTTTGTATTTATAAAATATCAATAACTATCAATATTATATAATTAATTTGGAGATATAATATCTGTATAATAAATGATTAATATTAAATTATCAATGAATAAATATTATAAATAATAAGGATAATAAAATGTAATAACAAAATATCTCTGTTATACCATGATAAATACCATAAGGAATCTGTTATACTACTCTTATACTTATAATAATTTAAATAAAATATCATTTGTTATTATCATTTAGTATTTTTATTAATATTGCTGTGAGTATAATAAATATGTGCATTAAAAATTACTGGTCCCCTTTCAGTCCTTGAATTATTTGATATAATTAGCATGAAAGCTCCATTGAAAAGTAAACCTAAAGTCAGAGATTTCTGGTTAACTATGATTGGGTTTGTATCTGTAACCCCTCTCTCTTGACCCTCTCCAGCTAGTGTTTATATCTTAATACACTAGTGATTCTCCAGTAAGCTAATAGACATGCAGAAGTATTCAGCGTTGAAAGCTGTTAAAAGATGAAATGAGTAATATATCTGGAATTAGCCATGAGTTAGTGTCAGAAAAAAGGGAAAGTAGAATCTGCGTGCTATATCTTTGTAGGCTATTTTTCTAGCATAGTTCGTTTTCCCTTCTGCAATTCCTTTATCTGTTATGTGACCCTCACAAAGAACAATGAATCATGTATGAGTCAGCAAATAGAGGGTCCTGTTTAAAATGTTATAAAACACTCATCTGTCTTAGCAAATATAATGATGTACCAAAGGGAGAGTATTAACAAAAAGTGAGGAAGACTCCTTGATCTTATGGTTTCATAATCTTGTTAACTGAGCATACTTGACTTCAAGGTCAAAATACTGGTAGAGAAGAACAGAGAACTGAGGAGTAGAGTAATAACAGAATGTTTTGCTGCTATTAACATTAGGAAAGTCATAGCATGTTCTTTGAAATACAGCAAGATACATACTACATCAATATTTTTATTATTATATAAACCTGGAGCATGACAATTTCATTTCAAGTCTTTACATTTTAGACCTTTTACAAGAACAAGCCTACATAAAGCCACCACACAATGAAGATAAGAAAAAAAAAAATCAAGCTCAAACAACTCAAAAGTGGAGATTGAATTTTATAAATTTAAAGGTAAATTTGTGTTTAAAAAAATACAAGTTAATTACCTTGAATTTGCATTCTATCAATCAAATATATTAGAAATATAGTTGATGAATAAGAATCACTCAACACTACCACAGCAATGACTAAAGCAGAAAACAGGGACTGTATAATATCAAATTAAAATACCTCTTGACTTAAGATAACTTCAAATAAACAAGAAAACAAAGCTAATTAACTTCTTTTTAATGCTAGGTTTGTCATCATGATTTGTCTGGTCCAACTTCATATTTTGAATATTACTTGGGTGAGAAATTTGATGCAACTGACAAAGCACAGGCTTTTGAGTAAGATTGCAATTGGTAAAAAATACAGCTTCAGCATGGAAAGCTTTTTTTTGTTTCTTTTTTTTGTTTTGCTTTTTTGTAAACTAGGAAATCAAGTCATTTACTTTTCTCAGTCAGGATTTGTTGTTGTATAAAATAGTCAAACAAATTCCTTTCTTGCAGGGTGACTGTACATTTTAATAACGTGTCTAATTCTTCACATATAAGCCATAATAAATAGAAACTATTATAAATCATGTAAGAGGAAATCTTGATTGTGAGGATGGATGCATATATGTATACATATGGCAAAAACAGCCAAATTGTACTTTTCTCTCTCATTTTTGAATAGTAAACTAGAATAGACAGCTATTTCTCTTTTCTTTTATGGCATATAGATATAAAAACTACAATAAAGTAATACGTCCTGTTGATTGCTTCTTATTTACATACACTTTTGGGGAAAATTGTTATTCTCAACAGTCTTATTTGATTGGAAAATAGATTGTTAAAACGTAGAAACTAAAAATCAGGTCAAAATGTATGCCATTTGTATAGTTAGAAATCTTGTTATAAGATGTGAACCACCTCAAAATTTCAGAAGTTGAATCTTTTCAAATGCATAATGTAGATGCATAGATTTTTTTTGATAATTAAGGCATTGCTAAATACTTAGTCATAAAATCTTTTAGGAAATTTACTATATTGTAAGGAAAACATGGAGGAAATAATATGGAAGCTGTAGAGCAGAAAGAGAATAGAAGAGAATGATACAGCCTAGTTACATTTATGAAACACCAAAGGTTAAAATCTTACGTATTCTTCTCTCCATCTCATGTATTCTCCTTTGAGCCTATGTTCCTTCTTTCCCATTTTCCTTTCTTAAAAAATAAAATAACTTGCAACATCAAATTCCTTTGTGTCTGCATCTCCTGTTTTCCATCAATATGCTTTTGACTATCATTTATAATGCTCACTTCAATATAAATTATGAAATAAGCTTCTCCAGTTTTTGAGTTTTAAAATTAATTTATAGAGAATTGACATCTGTAACAAATTGAATATATTTAGGAATTTTATATATTTAATATAACTTTTTTCATCTTTAATCATATTCCAAAATCTTTAATGAAAAACCTGAATACATAATCTCTCTACATATACACACATATATATTATATTTGTCAATTCATTAACTGTGCTGAAATATATCATAAATTTTATATACTCCATCAATTTTTTCTTTACATATATTTGGGTATTTAATGTAGAAAGTCGTTTAATCTGAAAAAAATCATAATTGTGGACCATCTTTTCAGTGTTAATTATAAAAAGTGATGTTTCAGCTCATCCTTGTACATTACATGCTACTTCATGGTTGCACAATAATGTATTGAATACTTCCTATTATTGTGCATCTAGGTAAATTTGTGTTTTTTAACTAATAACAAAGTAAAGAAATTAGGGCAATAATCGCAACAGTGATCAGTTCCTTAGAACAAAATCTTGGAAAAATTATTTAGTGGAAGATTTTTACAAATATTTTCATACATCTATACCCATTTCCATTAAAAAAATGAATATATTTGCATTCATTAAATTTTGGTATGACTCTGTAAATCACCTACAGACATGCAATTTCAGTGCATTTTAGCTTTAAATTTTATGTCAATTTTATGGATAATATACTTTCTTATTCTAATTAGGTTGTCTTACCATACTAGTATAGTAAGTATACTAATATTAGTGTAATTAGTGTATGATATTGGTAAACTAAAGAGAGGATGGTGTCAATCTAATATGTTTTTTACTGGTCAGTTGATTAGAAAATTCCTAGGTTGATTTCAAATACTACAAAATCACCTTTATAACCTTTTTAAAATTGATTTTTGTATTCTATAGGTGTATTATTATCTTTCTGACTTATTTTTAAGAACATTTAATTTGCAATGATATTAAACCATTAAATGGTAGATTGTAAAATGTATACTATAGATCTGTTTACTTTATTCATCTTGAAAAATAAAAAAATAGAATGACCATTTCTAGGAGGAATACTTCGCTTCTTTCTGCACTTTCTCAAAGTGACGACAGTTGCCAGATGTATTTTTTATGACTTCAAAAGACCACCTTTAATTTATTATAACATGCCCCTCCCAGATTTTATCTTGTTTCATCATGTCCCTAAGGTATTTAGTAAGGCTGGAAACAGTAACTTTTGCAGTCCTACTTTCTTCACAATGAAGTCAGTGTAAATAGAAATATATAGTTAACAAACTGGACAAAACTGAAAGAAGTGTGTTAGTTAAATGGATGTAATGTTACACTTACTGCAGCAAAATAAACAACTAATTTAATAATTTAGCACACATTTTAATGTAATGTTTAAAATTAGAGATTTTAAGCACCTCTTTGAAGGAAAATTGATTAAAGGAAAAAAAATCAAAATTTCCCAATACATGTAGCATAGTTTACAAGAATTAAGAAAATGATTTATTTTAATTATATAATAAATAAAATCAAATAAATAATAGCTAACACACTAATAAAGTATTCATTTTTAGCTTTACACAAAAAGAGAATCATCCAGTTGCAAAATTTAAAGGAAACTTTCCTTCCATATTCTATATGTTATAAAGAGATTCCACAACTCAGGACAGGAAGAAATTGAGTTACTTTCATTCAAGAAAATTGCTTAATCACATATTGTGTACCAACAATAAGTACTGTTAGAATCAAAATTGCGATTGTGCAATTTCATGAGAACCTGTCCAAAAGAGATGTCAAGTATAACCTCCCCTCCACACCTCAAATCATGCCGTACATTCTTTTGTGAACAAGAGAATGGAGCTGTATAAAATTGTTTGACATTAAATTTTGAGCTGTCAACATCTTACTGATAAATGTTAATGTTCCACAAGCATCCTGTTCTGTTATTTCAGACATTACTTGAATGTACTTTCTATATATACATATAAAATCTAAGTCGTAAGTTTCTATAGAGTAATTCCATCAATATTTCCTCGATAACTTTTTTGTGTTCAACATTCTATTATCTAGTAGATACATGTTATTCCTAGGGAATAATGTCTATTCTTATATTGCAGACCTAAATGTATTATTGTAAACAAATATTTTTCTAGAGTTTTGAAAGCAACACTTAACTATTTTGTGCTGTACCTTACAACAAAAACATATTGATTTGAACTAGAGGGCAAACTATCCTTGCTGCATGATGACTGCTAAGATATTTGATGAATGTATCTGGCATTTATCAATACTCACTCTAATAAGATATTTCTTTCACTACAATGTTTCCAAAATTTCTCTGCATTCAAATAAATAATAAATTTAATAGTTTCATTTGTACATTTTTCTTGTTCCATTTTAATTGGATACATTGGTTTATAACATTATATAGGTTTCAGGACTATAAACATGTAGATCAAAATCTATATATACCACATTGTACTAATCAGCAAAAAGTCAAGCAATTTAATACATACCTTCTTCATAATAAAATACCCTTATATTCTATTTATTATATTACTTTATTGCTTCACAATTTGATAGTCAACATAATTGCATAATTTAAAACTCCATAATTCCATAGATAAATGTTAATGTAAAATAATGTCAAGTTAGCGAAAAATACTGATTGTTTATCTGTCATTTAACTGAGTTAAAGCAGAATATATAATTGGGGTGTCTCTTTGGCGATTGAATTATTTCCCTCAAAGTTGTATATAGATAACTGTTCTGCGGTACATTTTTAATCACATTGATTCAGTTCAAATATAATTTAGGTCTTATTATATTTTCACCCGGACATTCACTACTGGGAATATAAGAGTAAATAAATCTCAATAACTTTATTGAGTATAGATTAGTTCAATAAGAAAACATTCCATAAAAACTAATAAGGTAAAATTAATAATGCACAAAATAAATTGACAGTTGAATTCAAATTTTGCTGTTTTTCAACAGAATACATGCCATTTAAAAATTGATGCAGTTTCCAAGTGAAAAAAGAAGAATAATGAATTATTTTCCAGTTTATGTTAACAAATCACAATTTGTATATAACTGAATCATGAGTGTATTTTATCTAAGGATAACGGAGAAGACACTAACTTATGTGATGTATCAATAATTTTAAATTATTATAGATATTGTAAATATATTAAACTCAAAGTTTTAATCCTAACTTTGCTCATTAATACTGCTTTTATTGGTAGGGGAATATTCAGTGCATAGATGATTCTCTATCTTTTGACTAAATATTATAAAAATACTTGAAAACTATATTAGTTTTACCATAGAGCTGTATGGATTTCTTCTCATGTTTCCAGTTTCCCAGAATACCAGTCTATATGAAAACATTTATCTTTGATTTTCAACTACTGAAGATGCTTCATTGATAGGTCATAATAAAGAGCATTCCTGTCTTTACTTTTCTCTACTTAGATATGCAACGTTTCTTCACTAAGAAAAGCAAATGGAAAGAGTTTGCATACTCTTCAGTGGCAGATTTTCCTCAAAAAATGGCATTATTTTTTAATATAATGAATGTTTTGCTGATTTGAAAAAGATTTTTTGTACAAACCACTAGAGTAACACGAGAACAATAAAGTGTCAGATCTAGGAAGACCCGGAGGAGCAACGGTTAGATCGATCAACTCAAAAGGATGACGCAGACCATGTACCCGTGGGTTTGAGTCCCGGGCCTAGGTGACGACAGCCAATAAAGTACTTCTTCCTTTTTCTTCCTTCCTGTTAGCCTATTCCTGCCTTTATTCCTGCTTTCACCTTCCTATAAAAAAAAAAAAATTATATCAGTTCGACACTGAAATAGGGAAATTTATAATTAGCTTATGTACGGTATTTAAAATTTTTTCTTTGATAAATATAAAATAAACCTATTGGGATGTTCAAAATAAGATATTATCAATAAATTATCTAATTAATATTAAATTATTACTTGATTTCAGTAAATAATAATGAATGCTTTGTGCATTATTTCAATAAATAGAAACATCTGACTATTGGCCCCCTTTTCAAGACTTTGCACTTTTTTCAAAATAAATGATGAATAAAAATTACCACAGTGATTCCTGAGTTAAATAATCATATGCGGGAGTGATGAGCTACCACTCTGGATTGGTATTTGCATGCTAGTAAGTAAAATTTTTGAATATTTCCATATAAATTTATAAATAGTTACTGTTCCGAGACTGCTGCTGTGGTCTTGGGCCTTCCCTAAAACACATATTATTTGACAATTGAAAGATTAATTCCCTATACAAAAGAGGTCCTTGACTTCACAACCAATGCTAACGTCCATTCTAATTATTAGGTGCTCATCTTATACTAGGAGTTGTAACAGATTTTGGATTTTACTTATGTATTTACAGTACACACTATAATGAAATGGAAAGTATATAAGAATCAGACTTCATGCTTTCAGTTCTTTCTAATATTCTTAAACTAGGAAGAATTGGAACCTTGCTTTCCTCAGCAGTGCAATGGCTGTAATTTCATTTATCATTCAAATTATGAAGGTAAAATGAAATTATTTGTAAAAAACAATCTGTAAAACGAAAAAATTAATGCCATCAGAAATGTCTTTAATATATTTTCATGTATCATTTTACATTCTTTAAGTATATGAAACACTTTACAGCCTTCCAAATAGATCATGTGAAACTATACCCAGTAAATCTATTCACCAAATATTTATAATTTCTTGTGCCTTAGCACTGACTGATGTAGCAATCTGAACCATATAACAAAAGTGTTGCCAATGAAAGAAGATAAGATAATGAAACTAATACTTCTACATTCACATAAACTGCTTATTACTTTGATACTGCTTTTATATTAACATCTGAATTGAAATATTTCAAGCTAATGACATATCTGAATATGGAATATGTAATAAATTGCTATTTTATTAAAGGACAAGGTGAGAAAAATTAGTAAAGTTAAATTGTTGAAGAGATCAGTTCAGGAAAACATATCACTTCAGAGACATTCAGGAAACTAGCTATGCTAAGGGAAGATACTGTGTCTATATGAGTAGTCTAATAAAATCACATGAAAACCACATTCACACAAGAGGAGTCTCTTCCATTCTATGAAAAAGTGAATAATCATGTTCAGAATATATTTATTTCTTTGGATAATCTATACAAACATTTCCAAAAGATTGCTTTATATCAGAGTGGATTTCAAAGAAGGAAGTTTAATTCTGTTGACTCAACTTTTGACCTGTATTTATGACTGTCATCAACTTAGGCCTTGCCATATCCAACTGCCCTTTCATCCAGCTGCCTGCTCTGGTTGCTTATAATCACATATAATGTATAGTTTGGCATGATCTTCATCTCGACCATGCCCCATGATAACCATCTTTTACTATCAAAAATTTAAAAGGCCAGAGTAAGAAATGCTTTTTGCTGTTTGCAAATTTGCAATTAATACTGGTTTGCAGAGGGAAAAAAAAAATCCTAATTTCTAGAGTGTCTAAACTGTCCTGTATAGATTTCGTTAAGGTCCATGACACTTGCTAGTCACTGAATTTGAGAGTATACATAGGGGTTGTGGGAATCCATGGAGAAAAGATTGGAAGTTTCATTGCTTTGTTCAGGTGATAGAAGATACTCTAATGATTTATGTTTTTTAAATTCCTTTTCATCATCATTAAATTTCAGAAAATAATCCCTCATTTTAGATATGAATATTTATACATGCATATAAGTATATATTTATAGTGTGTAATTTTAATCCTAATGTAGATTTGTCTGTATATAAGTGTGTGCAATGTAATATGTATAGGTATGTATACACATTCACATATTTGATTATATTACGTATATATAATATTGGTCGGTATAGACAGTGTCTTCATATTTTTTTATTTTGTGAAATTTTCATGTCTTAAAGTCTATGAACTATAAGAAATGCTAAACCATGAAATGTACACATATTGTCTTACACAGAAGCAAATAAATTTACACAAATTACAAAATGTATCTAATCTCCCATGATATTTCTAAGTTGTACTGACAGATACACTTTCTATTGTTCTAAGGAGTTGAAGACCTAGTATCTGTTTTATTTTTATCCACAGTCAGCAGAATATTGGAGAAAGTCATAAACAGACTTTGCAATATTGATTATTTCAGAAACAATAATAATACCTACAAACTATCAGGAGAACTGATTTTAAAGTAAATGTTCTTTTAAATCAATACAAGCTCAAATTATAAATACTTTTACCTCAAAATAATATCAATTTTTTCTTGTTTTAAAAAAAATCAACATTTATATTGAAAAAGAAACCTAGTTCTCAATAATCCACAACTTTATAAGATTCTTAAATCATTTAAGAGTACAGTAAACAGATATTCAACCTGAAGACTTACAGAATACCTGGAAACAATAGAAACCATCCTATAAAAGTAAGAGAATGACCTTACTTCCAAGTAATACATTATGGCAACCACTGAATTAAATGATCAATTATATAGAGGTAGCTTTTCTTAATATAAAATCTGTTTAATATTTCTATGCTATGAATAATTCACATTTTTATCAATAATAGAATTAGTGCCCATTATGAAAAAACAGATTGTTATGCATTTTTTATTTACATTTAGTTTTTAAGTTGACTTCAACATTGAATAAAAAAAATTATTAGAATATAATCAGTATATATTTTCTAAGGAAAAGTGTTCATAATATAAAAAATAATTCTGAAACTAGATGGTTGGCAGAGATTCTGTGAACATCCTGAACTGTCTAAACTAAAGTACATGAATTTAGAGTAGGATGAGGCCCAGAACTTTCTTTCCTGCCACGCCACTTATTTTTTTTTTGACTTTGTGACACTAAAATAGCTTAATAAATATTGATCTAGGCTGATGTCCAAAGTTATCATTACCAAAATGTGTCCCATGGAGTAATAGTCCATGGATGTGTTCCTACTTTGCCTCCTGCAAGAAATGACTTGTCAAAAAAAATTGAGATACTATTCATACAACAATTTCATCTTGAAGATTTACTTTGCAGCAATTTCCAAAGTCGTTTTTCATCTTTTCCTTTCTTTTTTCCTCCTTGAACCTTTCTGGAGATTACTGTCTCAAAATGCTAATTTTGCTCCACAATTCCCTAAGAAAGCTAAAGAAGTGATTCGGGAAAAATACTTTGGGGTCAGATCTAGAGGATTTGAGAACCTATTTTATTATGCGGGAAGTAGGGTGCCCTTTCAGGGGAGGGGAGTGATGAAAGGGAGGTTTTCCGAAAAATTCAGCTTCAGTTTGCAGAGAAATGCTGGAGAAGAGACTCGCTTCAGGGAGAGTTCAAGCTACTTTAACAATTGAAGTGTCTTCCTTAATTTGATCACATTCAAACTTTACTATAAACCTTGGAAATGAATGAAGTTTGGGTGAGGTTTGTGTGGCTTGCTTTTCTTCCTGCATTTCTCTCACACATTCACCCTGCTCTGCTCTGCCTTATTCACAATTTATCCCATGCTGTGAATGAAATGCGGATACCTCAATTTCATTTCTAGCCCCCAGTTTCCCAATTTCAAGATCATTTTCTCCTCTTATTGACTTTTACAGTGGACAGAAGAATTTATTAGGATCAATTTTACCTATCGCTTTCAGAATTCTGTAACCTCAGTAAGGTCATGAAAGGTTAATACTCCTTTATTAAAATGAATAAGCCCAATTTCCCCAAACTTTTCTCTCAAATAACATCATTGATTCTCATACACTGTGTGCTCTGCTCCCTCAAGGGTAATTAGGCCTTTAAGTGGCTCTTTGCCAACCAGTATTTTACAGCAAGTTCCAGTCATGTCCAGAATCACACAATGATTGCTCTGGTTTAAATGGAATTGCTCTAAATAGAGTATCTGCTATCTTTTTAATCATGCATTAGACTGTAGGTCCATAGGTACTAAGTAACTATAAAATAATTTTCTTCGGTCAAGGTAATTAGTTTAATGACCATTTAGCCTGAAATGAGCAGATTTATTTCTCTGGCCTGTCTGCATCATAATTGTCTTTCCCTGAGTAGTGTACCAATTTGCTTCTTATCTGACAGAAACTTTTCACATGCATTATTGCTGCACTCTCATTATTCAAGATAAATTGTAAATGTGCCATTTTGAAAGGCATGCAATTTTTGTAAGTTCATAGCAGGAAATTTTAACCACAAATAATAAAGGTAAACCATGAAATAGGATTAGACATCATGATAATTCTATAAACTCTTTCTAATTTAAAAAAAATGGAGACTGTATTGCACTATCTTAAGCAAAAGTCTTTAGACATTATCAGCACTTATTTATTTTATAAATGAAGGCAGTAAGAATTAGTAATAACATAGCACATGTGGGGATGCATTTGCTATGTATTCACAATTTATGCCAAATCATTCTTAGAATTTTGCCACAATTTTCTCCTCCCCCTCTGTATGCTCTGCATTTAAAGAGATTCTAAAGTTTTATTGTGTCTAACATTTTCATGGACACCAACACATTTTGGAAAAGCCTCAATTTAAATGCACCTGTTGAATTTTCTTGACAGAGTGATTTAGTTACAGAAATCATACTTGATGGCAAAACTCTCCAACTTATGGATATAAATCAACAATCAAATATTTTCTCAGATTTGATAATGATCCTTGGCAAATATACATAGTAAAATAGTTGCAGGATTTCAGATTTCATTTAACTTTTGACCTTTCTTAATAAAACTTGGATGTATCTCAAAAGAAGCTTTAAGTAATCCTTTGCAGTCAAACACCAGTTGTAGGAATACATTTTTCAACAATTTGCCAGGGTGCTAAGAAACTGTTTTGCATGTGTGGCGACTTGTCCTTCAAATATACTTAAAGGGATAATAGATAAAATAACAGCTATAAAACAATATACTCAGTTTGCTATTTTAATTGAATTGAGGTTTTTCTAATTTGTCTTCATTGATTATTGACTTCAAAGTGAGTAAGATGAATGTCAAAATATGTGTATGTACTTATTAATATAGGGTCAAGCTAAATCTTGCATTTTATTTTAATTCACTGAGATAAATACCTTTCTTACATGATGGAGGAATGAATAAATATTTTGCTATATTTTGCAATCTTAAGTTTTAAACCTCTAAAAGAATTTCTAGGAAAATAAAAAGGGAATAGGGGTTTGCCCTGGTCGTCTAGCGGGCTATTTCACGTGAGCGTAGTCTCATATACATACTAAAGTCCCTGGTTGAAGACCTAGCGCTGGGAGTAACAGCCACCGTGAACAACTGAAAAAATAAATAAAGTGCTTCTTCTCATCTCAAAAAGACAAAAACAAAGAAAAAAGTTGAAAGTAAAGTGAGGAGAAATGATGAAGGGGTAACGGAACACTGGGTTAAGTAGAGAACTGAAACAAAATATATGAATTATTGCCGGGCATCATGAAAGTGACCAAGGTGACAGTAAAGGTCAGATATTAGGGCCTTTGAACAAACCTTGTCCACTAACTTGTCGTAATTATACATTTATTTTCCGAAAGCAGCAGAGCCTCTCTTTCCCCAATTCAATGTAAATTTAAAAAATGAGATTTTGATGAAAGTTAGATCAAATGTATTTTTTTTTTTTCCTTTCTGAAGGAAAGGTTCAGGCAGGAATGAAAGTAAGAGGCAGGAAGAGAGAGGAGGACCTGGGACTGGAGCCCAGAGGTCTGTGACCTGTGCTTCTTCAAAAGTAATTGACCTCACAGCTACTGCACCAGCTCATGGCCAAATGCAAATTTTGAATGTCAGCTACTTTACTTAAAAAAAAGCACTTTGAAATATTATTATAAATGAAACAATTAAGGAAAAGTTTCCATTAATAAAAGCAGTATTCCATAATACATTCACAGAAACAAGGTGTGGAAAGGGTGAAACTAACTTTGTGATGTGATAATTTTGCTACCATTGGCCCTGAACCATGGAAGCTTTATATCTTATCTTCCATTTCTCTATATCTATGTGTCTTTTTTCCTTTTTAAGAATATTTATTAAGATATGAATATACCCACCTCTGATGTCCTCCCCTGTAAAACAGCAAATAAAATAAGGTCTGTGTATATCTAGAAACCAAGAAACATTAAACTACATCACAATGCCTGATTATTCAACTATAAATGTGTTTTCCATTTCCTGCTGAGAGTGTGATTTCACTGAGACTTATATGGAAAAGAAGTGTTTGTATTATTAGCTCCATTCATCTCTCTTCTCACTTTACTGTCATCTACCCTTCTGTGTCAAGGAGCACCATTCATATTTTGCTGATCATTAACTACATGACTAGAATAAAACTTTCTGTAATCTGCTTCTGAATGACCTCCCCTTCAAAGAATGGCTGTTAAGATTCAAAGAGATATAAATATAAATCCCTAATCCAGCAATGAGCTAATCATTGCTCCCTTTCCCCCTCAATCAGATTCTCTGTGCAAGAGTAATTTCTACTAATCAGTATTGTGAAAATCTCCCAACACCATTCAGTAAATATGGCCCTTTTTTCAAATACGTCTGCCTTTTTCATTTTTTTTTTTTAATTTCCCCCAGCAGACTCAAATCTGGGATACTTAGAAAGAAAAGGGACTCCACCAAGAAAGAACACAAGGCCCACATTGGTGGAATAGTGCTTAGGTCAATCATCTCTGAAGGAGAGCAGGCCCTCCTTTGAACACCCGGGTTCAAATTCTAGGTCCAGGGGAGGCAGTCATTGTGAAGAACTAAGTAAAAATAAAATAGAGGACTTTGTCTCCTCTCTCTTCCTGTCTGCTTCCTTACAAAATCCTGCATGCACCTTTCCTTTACAAAAAGAAATAAAAAATATTATTTGACTTCAGAAGAATCCAGATGATTAATGATGGTATGGAGGATGTGTGTGGAGCAATATGGGAAGGCGATAATGACAATAAGTTTAAAAAGTCCAGCCCTCAGCTTGATGTGGACATTCCCAATCTACCGTATTTTTCTGTGTATAATGCGCACTAACATTTTTAACTCAAACTTTCAAGAAAAAAAATCTTTCCTTATAATTTTTAATTCAAATGTTTACTTGTTTTTGTATTATAAAGGAATTTTTGCACTTATCTTTTAATGTATTATGGCACAAGAAATTTTGGGTAACAGATAATTATAAGACACAGAACAAATACAAGGTACAAGAAGATTTTACCTTCCTATTGCCCACACAGCCTGATGTCACTCTCTGTGTAAGGAGGGCCAAAGTGTCTCTCTCCAACTCTGTTGCCTTGCTATTTAGCATGTTTAATAGCTGTCAGCTTAAATTTTTCAGCGTCTGAATTTTTGTAAAAATGTCAGCTAGATTTCCAGCTCTTGTCTAAAAGACAAGTGTGGTTTGGTGCTGCTCATCTTATGCTAATAAAGTCAGTGTCACCTATATGATCGAATCGGTCACTTACTCTGTGGACAACAATGCATCGCTCTTCATTTCAATTTGTTGAGTTGGTTAAAATTCCTTTCATTGCAGGTTCCTCCTCATAAACTCAACAAAACCAATGATGATATTCCAGGGTATTTTGCATATGAATATCTGTATTGATTTCTAAAGTTACACTTTTAGCTCATAAGAATAACTAAAAGAATGAAACATATTTATATAGATACAGAACTAGTACTACCCATGTATAATATAATCCTTGATCCTTATTTTTACCTCACAAAGTTGGGACAAAGAAATTCCTCATTACACATGGCAAAATACTAATGTTTCCTTGAAGCTTCTACATCTAGGTTATTTGCAGTCCCCTTATTTATCTTTTTTTCCTGTTGCTATTAGGTAACTCTTTGATTACATGTGAAGTTTTAAGCACTGTTTTGGTTGCACCAACAATAATTGATAATATGGATTCTCATTTCCATTCACAGATAATTTCATATTTTCTTAGTGATTTTTTCTTTAATTCTCAACTGATTTTAAAAAGTCTTATTTGATTTTCCAGTAATTGAAATCTTCTGGAATTTTTCTGTTATTAAAATTCTAGTTTTCATTCTGTGTATAAAAATATATCTTGCATAATTTCAGCATTTTTAATTATGAATCTTAGTTGATGACCTAAAATATGGCCCCTCTTGGTATTCTTCCATGTTTTTTTTTAAAAATAAAATATATTAAATAGTTTTTTAAAATAAAACAGATATATAACTTAAATATAACTAGTTGGTTAATGCTGTTATTCAACTGAGGTATTTATTGACTACTGGGTTTATCAACTATTGAGGGATGTAGACTTTTGAAATCTACAGTAAGAGTTGCAAATTAGTATACTTTTTCTTTCAGCTCTATCAGTATTCTATTTTCATTTTTCAGAGGTTTATATTATATACTATATTAAGAATATGTTTCTATGTTTATATGTTCTTAAATAATTGACTTTTTATTACTATGAAGCATACCACATGGCTAACAGTTATAGTCTATTTTTAAGGTTTATTGATACTAATACAATAACCACTTCAGTCCATCTTTGAAAATTGTTTAAACTTTTACACTTTCAGTCTGAAATTACTTTTTAAATTAAAGCTGTTTTTTTTTTTTTTTTGCAGACAGCAAATATATGCATATTGCTTTTTGATCCAATGTTATAATTTCTACTTTTAATTATTCTGTCTAGTTAATTCATATGTAATTTGATTAACACTACAATTGGATTTAAAATGTAAAATTTCCTTTCTGTGCATCTCATTTGTTCTTTGTTTCTTTGTTTCATCATTTTCCTGACTTCTTAGATAATTTTTGTATGATTTTCAATTTCTATATTTTTGGTGTTTAGACAAATATCTGTGTTTCAGTGTTTTGGTGGTTGCATTAAGGTTTTCAAAAAATTTCATTTAATCACAGTACTGATTTTAATAATTATGTACTACTCTATGCATATTGTGAACAGCTTACAATAATTGTACTTCCTTTTCTCAAATAATGCATATTTATCATTATTCTCATAAGTTTTTCCAGTATATTTGTCCAAAATATGTAATCTATTTTTATTTTCGTGAAGATAGTTACAATAGGTAAACTGTAAACTTGCATGTCAATTTACATGTCAGTAAACAGATTTTTGGTCAAACATCCCTTTGAAGCGCTCTATGTAAGGTACTCTATTTAGATGAGATTAACAATAAAATCAGTAGACCTTGAGAGAAGTAAATCAGTTTCCATAAAGTTTGTGGACCTCAGCTAATTTGTTAAATATCTTGAGAAAAGAGACTAAGTTTCTTAAGCAGTGGAAAACTCTACCTCCAACTGTTGTCCTACTTTTCCCTGAGTCTTGTTATATCAATTTATTTCTGAATCTCTTCCCAGGTCAGACTATCCAAAAGAGTTTGTACTTTTATTATTCACAATAATGAATATTTTCCTTGAGATGAATTTTCTTTCTCTCGGATGGATGGATGAATGAATGTAGAGACAGATAAACATCGTGCTAGTGCTGATTTTCTTGAAATCCCTGACAAATCTAACAATAAAGTGATCATTTAGAATGATTTAAATTAATTCACTGTTTATGATTATCCACATAAGAAATGTTTACTATGCTCATTTTTCCCCTTGCAGGTGTGATATCATACAGTGTCACTTTCTGTCTGAAGACTGTTTGCAGTATTTATTTTTGTAATGTTGACTTCTGACCATAAATTCTTTCAGCTCTCAATATTGCCTAAAATATTTCATTCAGACTTTATTTTTCAAAGCTACTTGCATGTGAGTGTAAAAATTCTTGGTTGATAGTCTGTATTTCTGTACTCTAAAGTTTTAATATATTGTTTCTAAGTTAACATAGTTTAAAATGAATGACTGCTGTCGTTCTTATTTTGTCCCTCATTATGCAATATGTCTCTTTGACTCTGACCACTTTAAAGACTTTTATAATTTTATAATACTTTTTCTGAAATGTGTATATAATGAGTCCTGTGTGATCCTCCTCTTCCTTCTTCTGTTGCCCTGTATTTGCAAAACTTCTTTCACTTCTTTATACTGTCTCACCAAATTTGAACTTTTTCAGATAGTCTTTTTTTTTTCTTTGTCTCTTCTTAATGTCTACTTTATTTGAGGGCTTCTATGAAATGTGGTGATTTTCCAAAGTCATTGACATTGTTTTCTTTTTTTTTTCTTTTTCTTCGATCATTTATTTTCTGTGACTCATTTTGCACACACAGGTATTAGTGCTACATTCTTAATTTCTCTCATAATTTTTTTCAGCAACTTCTGATCTGTTCATTTCAATAGGTGCATTTTAGGTCCACTATTACAATTATCTTTATCAATTCGATGTGGATTTTTTTTTTTTTTTTGAGGAAATATGTGGGGAGGATGAAGGTGAATGGTCAAGCAAGAGAAACAAGAACCCTATTTTATTTTCATCTAGTTGTAAATCTTGGTTGTTCTCCTCATCCCGAGATGGGAACCTGGATCCTTGTGATCTATAAAGACTGCCCTTCAACCAGAGGCGCTGACTAAACCACTGTTACACTAGAGAACATCAATGCGGAAATTTTTATGTTTTTATCTCTCACTGTGTTCATATTTTCATTTAAATGCTTCCTTCAACCTATAGGACATATTGATAATAGTTTTTACAATAACGTTGTATGCTAATGTCATTGATTCTTCTTTGACCAGTTTGCTTTCTTTCTACCTTCATTTTTCCTTTCTTTCTTTTTATTTTCTTTCTTTCTTTTTCTTTACTTCTTCCTTCCTTCTTCCTCTCCTCTCCTCTCTTCTCCTTTTCTCCTTTCTTTCTTTTTCTTTTTAAAGCAAAAGTACAAGCAGGAATGAAGGCAAGTAGGTCCTTGGGATGTATGTACACAGTGCTGGCCAGAGGTAGAGGTCACAACTGCTACTCCACCAGAGTGTACCTCATCTTATATTTCTACTTTTTTCTGCCATATTTTTCTCTTTTGCCATTTTTAACCTTTACACTGCCAAATGTGGTACTGCTGCTTTATTTCTTTCCAAATTTTGTATTTTATTTCTGACATACATTTACATTACTTGAAAACTAGTTTTATCCTTTCGAGGCTTATTTTTAAATTGTTTTAAAGTCAAACGGATATACCCTAAGTTAATCTCATTTTTAAGCACTAGCTCCTGTATGATATAGTTCCCTACTGCAAGATATAGCCTCTCTTCCTTTGAGATCTCAATGCATTTCACATTCAAGAGACTTGAAAGTGGAAATACATTATATCATTAACCTTATCAGAAAAATAAAACAAGTTGAAAAAAGATGAGTGGAAATAATAAAGAAGGAATTAAAATTTATGCTACGTAGTTACCATTTTTAATTCTATTTACTATTTTATTACTTTTACAGTTCTCTTCATTTATTTACAATCTTAATATGTTTCAGGAGAATAGAATCATGCCTCAATTGATATCTTTCTTTCTGTACCCTCTCATAGAGTTCTATAAAATTCTGTTGATGATTTTCTTTGGATCAACTTCTATTTATCTATTGTTCTTAATATTTCCTCTTCCTTATAAATTATCCTTCTTCACCCCCTACCTTTATGTGAACATTAATGATTTGTAAGAATTTAGGGATTAAAAAAACAGTAAAGTGTTGATTTTAATACCTACATTGTTGGAATCAAGAAACATACATTCTTTGCCATTCCTTCCTTCAGAAGGAATCAGCATAGTAGTTGACCTGAATCACTAAATTAAGAAGATGAGGAAGTTTAAGCAATTAGGATTTAGATGAAATGACGTTGTCAAAAATTACATGAATTTTATCCTCATCTTCCTATAAACTTGAAAATATACAATTACTACAAATATGTTCTTATAGACACACACATGTATATATACATATATGTATATATAGCTTTTTATTATCAAGCAAAGTAAAACTAATTTCTAGATTTCTGTCACAAAAATATTTAGTTAAGATGTTTTCTTGCCGTGGTAAATATGTCTGTTTTATAACTAACTCTTCATCCTTGATTTTGTAACTTGTATGACTGATTTGATTTTTATAATGTGCTTGCCATTCAGATTTATTTTTAAAATTGATATTTTATCTCTTGATATTTTCAATTAAATTTCTGAAGTAAAGGGTAGAAGATGAAAATTAGAGCAATCAGCTAGTCTTTCAAGATTCAAGAGCCCTTTGCAGTAAAGTGCATATTGCTTCTTTCAGGATTATATTCAATGAGTCATGGAATGTCTTACTCCTTAGGGAACTAGCTTTGTCTCTGTTTTAAGTGGTTATTAGAGTGCCAGCTGAGTACTATTTCACACCTATAGCTATGTTTTCATTATACTTTGCTGATAATTTGCTTCATTCTGATATATGAGTACCTAACTGAACCCAAATCTGCCTCTTCACAGCAGGACTTGTCCTCACATATATATCCAGGCACTAGGGAGAACTCGTAATTCTGATTTCTTCACAATAGCATATTTAAGAAAATTAATGTAAAATTCCTTTTGTATCTCCCAAGGAAACTCCTTTTCCTCACAAATCTGCCATCTCTTTTACACTGACAGTGGGTTAATACCTTTTCTCATTCTTCATATGCTCTCTTCTCCAAAGCACACTGCTCTTCATTATATGATCTGTTTCTCCCATTGAATTGGCTGAAAATGGAAAGAACAAAAATGTGGAGAATGAGGCTATGAACTGATGAGAGGAAGATTAATATTAAGATTGTAAATACAAGTGTTTTCTCTTAAAGAGACTCAGTCACTCATGAAAGTCTAGTTCATATACTGGATTGTCAGACATCCAGACAGAGTATTTGAAAAGTGTTTTGGGACTGACAGGGAGATAGAAATGCTTCCCATTTATGTGAGCTATCGAACCACAGAAATGAGGAAGGTGGAACATAAGGGAAATAAATAGGTTGAAAAAGGAGATGAAGGTGACAGTACCTTGGGTACCCTCTTTTTTCCACAGAACCTACTCCCTCTGTCCCCTCACCTGTCATTCTAATTCTATTGAAACACAAGTGGTCATGCCTTTCAAAGTTCTGCATTAATGGGTGAAGACCATTTTCACTTTCTTAAAAGAAGGTAAATGCAACCATCGCCAAACCAAGGAAACATACTATTAGAATAAGAAGGGAATAAAATCACCAGAATAATGGATAGGAAATATGGATGGGGAAAAGCAATTCTTGGGTTCAATCTGGAATACCACATCTCCATGACTAATCTATTTTAAAGTCATATTACCATTTCTCAATATGTTGAGATTTTGTGACTGGTTTGAGATTATAACTAATAAATAATACTTGATTTTCAAGGAATTATGTCTTCCTGAAAAGGAAAGGATAAACTGAACTCAATGAGGACATGAAGAACAAAAATGTTGGAAATGAGGTTAGGAACTAAGAAAAAAAGATTAGAACAAAGCACTTTGCAAATCGAAGTGTTTTGGCATAAAGAGGCTAAGTCTCTTCTGAAAGTCTTGTATTTTCTACACTGAATTGTCAGAAATTCAGGCAGAGTAGACTCTCCAATTATTAGTCTCTCAAACTGTTTTTTTTTTTTTTTTCCCTGATAGAAAAGATAGTATTGATGTCTTTGGAAAAAGTCTGGACAAAAGTGTATTGATGAATTTCACTCTCCAATTGAAGATACTGACTCATGTTTACATTATTTCAGAAATATTTTGATCTCATTATAAGCAGCAAGTGGGCTGCACTCCATTACAGGAAATAAATCTGTAATTGTTTATGTATTCTATTTGAATTAATTGTTTGGCAATGGTTAGACAGGAGACTCAAGGGGGAACAAAGTATTTTTGTTCTCAGAACTAATTGGGCACAGGATATTCAAGTTTAAGGAACTATACCACATTAATGTATATTTGGGACTCTGGTAGGGCCATCTTCTGAATACTCTGTAGTCTGAGGAATCAAGACAAGATATCTAAAAAGAGAACAAAAGAAGTAGATTGTCAGAGAGAAGTAAACTAAGTTTCTATTTTTTTAAATAATCTAATGCTAGTGCTCATCTCAAAATTATACCAGTTTGTTTATTTCAAGTCATTTTCTTATTCATATAGTACAAAGCATCACATAAAAGGATACATCTGACCCAGCAATTATTGCAAGCATATTAAAAAAGAGTCTAAAAAGAAGTCAATACACATATGTAGCATTAATGGTTGTCATTAAAGCAGTCATGTCTGGTCCAAGATAAATTAGAGTAATGTATTGTTTATATTTGCTAGTGCTGGAATCAGAATTCCTTGGTTTGCAGGTAAATTCTACCAATCAAAGCTCTGCATGGCCTTGTAAAATTAATCTATGTATACTTGATAGTAAAAGGGGAAATTAACCATATATGTCTCCTCTGGTTTTTATATAGGATAGATTATAAGACAGTTAATGTATGTAAAATATTAGCTATACTGTGAAATATTAGCATCATTAATTGTATCTGATTAAAGTCAAGGGAAATAAAAGTAAAGGAGAAGAAAGATTATATCAGATCTTTCTGTGAAGGAAATAGAGTTATAGCTGTCTTAAGGATCTCATGGTTGGGCTAGTTTTCAATACTTTAAAATCTCAAGCTTGTTATAACATTCCTATAATGGAGATATGTTTTGGTCATTTATATAATGGTCATAAAAATATTTTCTTCATTATGCTACCTTTAGAGACCAGGTATTCTTGATGTTTGTGAGAGTCTGTGGGCTGTGCACAGCGATAATAGTCAATCCTAAAGCATTGCCTTGTTTCAGTTGAAAGTGATCCATGTAGTGGTAAATAGAAAAATTTTCTGGAAAAGACACTGAGGAAATCACTTTACGGACAGTGCAACTATCCATGTACAGAACGGAGATGAAAGTTGAATATGCTATCTCTTGTCACTGTTGGCAGCTCCAATTCCTCACCTCTTCTCCTCCACGGGCTATATAACATGACATTGTTGGTAAACAGTTTCCTCACTTTTGATAGCTTTATACTGGGATCGCATGTCGGGTTCAGTCCTTTCAGAAAGTTAATAGTTTGTTTGGAGTTGGACTTTGACACACTCTCAGAGCGTCATTTTTGTCTACAACACTTTCAGGGACCTCTCTGAAGCTCATCATCAGCTGGTGAACTGTTTAGTTTTCTGCTGTCATTCACATTGTCCAGTTAAGCAACTGAGTTTTTCTTCTTATCTTTTTAATGTTATCTTTAATGTGGACAGCTTCGTTGATAAAAAGTGTGACTTGTCATTTCATATAACCTCCTGCAAGGAGTGGGAACAGTTGAAATTTTTTACAAGTCTCCACTCAGATATTTGAAACATCTTCCAAAAAATGGGCAATGGATTTCAACTCTTTTTAATTTTTTCTTGATTACATGTAATATGCACTCAATAATGATAATTTATTATGAGTGGTTAAATTAGAAAGAAAGAGAGGGAAGAAGGTAGAGACCCTCTCATATAAGACAGTACAATGTAAACTACAGATACAGATAATATAGATATAGATGCAGATGGATATATACATATGTATATACATACACATATTTCTTAGCTTTGTTTTTTCACTAGTTTCTTTAGCTAAACACTGTTTTGCTTTTTCTATTAGGGGTCCTGATGTTGAGATGATCAGTATTTTAAACTTGCTTATTATTAGTTTGATAGAAACAGCATTTTTTTTTTTTTTTTTTTGCCAAGGGGGTATACATAGGGAAATATTTTTACCATCAAACCACTTTTCAGTTCTTTAGTTAGGACTCTACTTACAGAATTTGACCTTTTCCACCATTCAGAGTCAATGCTTTGTTTCTGAGCTATTTTTCACTGTGCCTGATATGCTCTTACAGCTGGTTTTTGGAATAGATACCTGCAGCTTACGTTCATTCAGAAATTCTAAAATTCCGTTGATCATCCTATGACTGGGCCCTAATTTCCATCTAATGGACTGAAATCAACCCCAATTTGTTTTGATGTCTTCATTATCTATGGTGAGCCAGCAAGTAGTGGGAAATTTTGCCCACATTTGCATGATTGGTATTTCCCTCACATGCTTCATTCTATTGAAGTCAAAGAACCAATGCAAAGTGGAGTTTAATTGATGCAAATATCCAAAATCTTCTTCTTGCAAAGATATTGCAGTAAAATGAAAGAGCTAAATTAATAGACACATACCTAAGAATATGGAAAATAATTCAGTGATATTTCCAAAGTTTTATTGAAAAAGAATAAAATGGAGGCCAAAAGATGTTAAAACATTTGGTTTCTGTAACATTTCAAGTTCCATTTGCATTTAAGTTATCATTGCATTAAACTGGATTAAGAAGAAAAAATTTCTAGCTAAAAGAAAATATTTATAAAAACACTGATAGAAGAAGAGGCAAGCATGTTTAATAATATAAATATAATTTAAATAAAGAGCAGTTTTGCCTGGCTGCTAAATCAAGATTTCAGCTTAAATGACATCAAAATATAAATTTGAATTTTATTTGTAAACTTGTATAATTTCAGTTTTAATTTGTGTATGACACCATTTACTAGATAGCTTAGCTGCCTTCTTTTTTTTCTTTATTCATATTTAAAACCTGAAGCAGGCAACTCTGAAAATATTGGTAAAAATAGTTGTTGCAGTGGAGGCAAGAATCTGAATCTAATTTTATCCCTTATGTGACTTCACTGAGTCACAGAAAGGTGTAAGAAAGTTGTGACTTTAGTGTGTGAAAACAGTCATGTGATTCTTAATAAAGCATGTACATAAGCAACAGTTGTTTTTTATTTGAGGGGGGCTGTGTTGGGATAAGATACGGGACTAAAGCGAATGCTCCCAGCAGATACGTGGAAAATAAAATGGTATAATGCATTCATGCAAGTTCAAAATCATTTATAGCTCTGGAATGCTGACTAATATTTGTTTTGCATATCTGCCTTTACATATTAAGCAGTGACGTCTACAGGCAATGTTCAGAGGTATACAGCAATTTAAATCACAGCCTTTCACAGGGGGTATTTATTGGCTATCTTAAAACACATTTGAAAACTTAAGTGCAGGATCATTATAGCATAAAACTGTATCTGCTATTCAGTCCTGCTTCATTCCATTGAAAATGGATGAAACATCAGCATGTCTAATGGGAATGACTAATGTATTAGGCAATGTTTTATAATTACCAGAAATACCTTAGTAATAGCACATTCTCTTTGTGATACTAGAACGAAAATTGATGGATTCATCAGGATTCTTAGGTAAAAAAATGATGCACCTACATTTAAACATGCTAAAATACACACTGAATTAATATATAGATCAAGATATATTTAAGACTTGACCTTAAAATTGTAAGTGTAGTTTGAGAGAGGGTAGAGATAAAAGGCTAAGAATGAAAAATCGAGATTGCTTACTTGTAGAAACAGAAAGAATATCATCCACAGAAACTCCAGATGAGGAGGCAATCATAGGCTTTGTGCAAAGTAGAATTCAGACAGCAATGCACAATTTTTTATCTTATCACAAAGGAAAAGGCATAATAAAAGCTTAGTGCAAATATTTCCAGTATTTATTACAGGATCACACTTGAGCAAAATGCAAGAGTCCTTTATAGTATCTATTTGCATATGTATGAGTGGTGGGTATATGTATATAAATAGTATAAGTATACACATATGTACAGTTCTAAGAGAGATGAATACGGTATTCCGTTAAGATTTTTAGCATCCACTTGTGTAGTTTATTCAATATTATTTTCTTACTACTTAATTGAATAAAAATTTAATTTTGTGGCAAACTTCACCCAAGCACCAGTGTAACTTCAGTATTATAATGTCACCAGTTCTTGTTAGAGCAATCTGGTATTATCTAACTTTTCTACACAAATATAAACCATAAATTCTGATCTACATATACATATATGCAAACCCTAAAATTACATATTTTCCCTGATTTGATTCTCACATCAATATTGACCAAATATTAAATCAAAAATTTTAATGCCAATTAAAAATAAACGTCCATAAATACTATTTCTTTAATATTTTCAGAAATCACATTCTGTTTTCATTAAATTCGTATAATCTGGCATCACTTAATTTCTGTCAAGCTCAAGCTTGCCATCTAAAATGGGAAAAATAAGAGGAATAATACCAATAATAGGCATAGCTGAAAAAATATATTCTGGCCATTTTATATTTTTTTTTAATACAACAGTTTTGTGAGGTAGGTGCAATCGTTCATTTGAAAGCGCAGATTCTAAGGTTAAAAGGGATAAGATTCCTCAGTTCCATTTTATCAAATTGTTTGGGTATCTGTTGGAATCTGAATGAGTTGTTGATCATTAAAGAAAGTTGTATATTGAGGAACTATTGGGGTATTTTGCCTCTGTCACTTTAGTATCTTAATATTTACAGTAAGAATAAAAATAAAATATATTTTATTTTATGGTTGTGAAGATTAAGTAAGAAAATAGACAAGAACACATATTGCAAGAAATATAATGTTTCTTGCATTGACATTAGATTGCTAATCTGTGTTTAGACTTAAATTTCAGAATGAGCTCATGCACCATACTTTGAAATATTTTAATTATAATATAGCATTAACAATGACATGCAAAACAAAGCAATATTGCTAAACACGTATTTCTGAGACCTAACTCAGTTCTTAGGTAAATATTTGCTTTTTTGTACTTTAAATCCACTTTACAAAGAAAAATACAACAGGTGGAAATCATGCTGCAAATAAACATTTACTTAAAAGAAAATAAACCTTTGAATCAGATGATAACCATATAATACAAAAGGAGCTATTATCTTGGATTTTTCTGCAGCTTTGTACTTAGCATGCATCTTCCTTTTCTCCTTTCAGGAAGGGAAAATAAAAACATCGTAAACTTAGATTTTGGAATCATTACAAAAGAGGTAAATGACTTCTATTTCAATGGTTCATTTTACACTTTGAAAGGGTTACCCTAGAGATAGCCCAAGAGACTTCTAGTCTTCAAAGTTGGATGTATGTCAGGTAATTAAAATGGTTTTCCAGAACCAAGTAAGTGATGCCTAGTAACTTAAAAGCTAAGAAAATTGACTATAACTTGGAAGAGAAAGCTTTCCCAAAAGTGGACGAGTGAAGAGGGCAGAATCGAGTGTCTATTGATTTTTAAGTACTATCAGAGACTTCGGGACATAAGCTCAAATCATCAGATAAGTTTCCAAGGAGATGGCTGTTTTAGGTGAGTATTTTAATGTCCTATTTCTCCTATAACATATTAGCATTTATCAGTGACATAAAATGACACAAATTACTTATCTTACAAGTTACGGAGGTCTCAAGTATGAAGTGGGTCTCTCTGGGTTAAACTCAAGGTGTCAGCAAGACAGCTTCTTCCAGCGGTTCTAGGTGAGAAATGGACCCCTTGCTTGTCTGGATTCTAGAGGCTGTATGCATTCCTCAGCCCGCCGCTCTTCCTCTATCTCCAAAGTCAGGTTAGCAAAATGAAATCTTCAAACTTCTCTCTCTGTCTCATTCTCTCTGATTCTCTCTCTAACGATGATAGATAATGAAGAAATAGAGATATCAACATACCTACTTTCATGTACAAGCTTAACTCTCACTTGAAATATAACACAACACATCTATAGGAAGGTCCCAAGGAGAAGTAGGTGGACATCTTGAACATAGTATTATCCTGTACACCACTATGCACAATCTGTGATTGGGCAAGATGCTACAGTGAGAGCATACCCAGGATGGTATATCATAAAATTTCCATTTGTCCTGGATCATTTTAATCCTTGGTCTTGGATAAGTAACAAAAAGAGCATGACTTAAAAAAAAATTATGGCAAATTTTATGTATGTGGCTTTATACAGATATAATTTATGACAGAAAAAATACACATCTCTTGTTGTAAATATATGACAAAAAAAATTCAAACCTGCTTTTAGGTATCAGAATTGTGACTTTGTCTTTGCCTTGAATCACTCCTTCATTTATAGGATTTTTGTGAATCATCCAGAATAAAGTTTGCTGGGAAATTGTATTAAAACTAGCTTCCTTATAACTACAATGCAATGTAAAATTTACTAGCTATATCTTTTGCCCAAAAGCCTAGATTATATTTAAACATTATGTTTCCCTCAAATCTCATTAATAGTAGCATAACAATGCCTTTAGAAATCATACTCTGCTCTTTAAGTGTTCAGTCTCAGGTTAGAACCCAGGAATCTGTATCTTTAACATAATATAATATATGCACAAGCAGTTAGAGATCCTTCAAATTATGCAGTCCAGTCACCTGATTCCTGGAAAATGCAATTTTGTAAAAATACATCTCTGGGTAATTACATTTGGATGGAAAGCTTTTATGGAATTAAGAGACCTGAACCATCCAGTTGTAGCAACCATTTGCAATCTTTCTAAATATCTAAATTCCCTTTGGAAGGTCCCGTACATTAAAGGAAGTGGCTCATTGCACAGAGAGGGTTTACATTGTATAAAGGTGGCTATCTCTATTATGACAACTGGATGTTATTTCTAAAACACATTTCGCTTTTGATACATAGGATCACCAACTAGTCACATCGAAATTGCATGAAGCCCATTTTTCAGTCTCTCTGATGGTCCTATTCCTGAGAGATTGCCAGTAGTGACTTTATGTCACTATGTTCCCCACTGTCATGGACAATGTTGCATTACCCACTATGGAAAACAATCCCCAAACTACTAAAATTAATGTTCTCTTTACACTGCTGTCACAAATGAATGGATTTTCAAACAGAAATTATACAAGGAAAATTGCTTTCAGAACAAGACCACATTCTGCAAGAAAAATGTCATGCCACTATTTATTTGTCTGACCAATGCATAAGCTTCTAGAAAATAGAGTTTATTATAGAGAAGTATGATGGGCCTTTGACAGACTCTGTGGCAAGAACACTTCGAAAAATGTTGCTCGGTCAACACAAAGCAATTATTTATCCCAGAGACTAACTTAGATAGAACGTTAAATCTCTGTTAGTCTTGATTTTTTGACTAAATTTTGCACCATTTTTTTCCTTATTATCAACAATTATGACACTGCTAAATTATATTCGAATCCACAAATATTTATTAGGTACATTCTAAAAATGTTAGAATATTTGTCTAGTGTGTAAAAATTTTCTTGAATATCTATTTCAAAATAATTGTTGCAGTATAACAATTACTTCTGAGTTCTTCCATTAGGAAATATTTTCTATATCACATGTATTTATTTTCTGTGGCTCATCATATAAACTTTGGGGGGCATATCTACTAGTCTAAGATTGGCAAATTTTGTGAAAAACAAAATAAAAACTATAAACCACTTGTGGTGAGCAGGGGCCAAAAGAAAAGAGTAGGACAGAAATTATGAGAATAAGATGTTTAAAAGGTTTGAAGGAGTCTATCTTTCAGCTCTTTTTAGATTTAATTACTGATTCATTTGATGAAATTAGTTATTTTATCATTATTTTGTCTGCATCTTTCATATTCTCCATATTCTAACCCTATTTGAACATCTATTAAATATCTACTATATACCAGTCATAGTGCTAAGTTCTTCAAAATTTTAATTTCACTTTTCCTTCATAAGAAACTGATAAGGTAAAAGCAAAGACTGGAAATTTGTGTCCCCCCAAATTCATATGTTGATGCCTAATCTCTAGTGTGTTTATATTTAGGGGTAGGGCCTTTTGGGAGGTGATTAGATGATGAAGGCAAGGTTGTCATGAAAGAGATCCCTGAGAAAGTTTTTGCTCCTGCCACCAGGTGAGCTATCACCAGAATCAGAAAGCAAGCTCTCACCAGACAGTAAGTCCACTAGTGTCTTTCTCTTGGACTGGCAGCCTACAGAGCTTATGAAAAATACATTTTGTTCTTTATAAACCACTTCATATGTGTATTTTATTATAGCAAACTAAGACAGTTAAATTCATATCTGTTTTATCCATAGAGAAAGTGAGCTTTTGAATAATCCAATCATTTGTTTAAGGTCTCTACTCTATGACCTCTGATCAGTGATCAATTCTGGTAAATCAACTTACTTCCTTTGCAATTCTTGAATCCACTTATCTATATCAAAAAGCTATTTTAGTTTCTAATTACACACAATTTCTTGCTTGTTATCTGTGATTTCAGTCTTTTTTCTCACCCAAACATCTATTTACATTATAACTGAATTATTTTCTGATAGGAAAAAATGATAAAAGAAATAAAAACAAACTATTACTCCTATGACATCAGGCTTAGATTCTTGAATGACTGATTTCTTACTGTTCTCAGAATGACCTCCATACCAGTAAGTTTCTCAGTTTACCTCTCTATTTCAACATTTATATCTAATTTACTATTATTAATAGGCTGATCATATTTCCTTGAGACAAAACTAAGACATTGGGAATACAAAAAGAGTATGGGATTATGCGCTGGCATCTAAGGGGAGAGGAGGAGACAGAGCAATCTGAGCGGGAGCAGAGCAGTTACGCCAGCAACAAACAAGCACTATGTAATGTGGATCCGCCATCACATATTAATGACATGTGGTCAGTGGGACTTCATACAATAACCAACCCAGTGCAAGGAATTTCTGTACTTTAGACAAAAACCCAATTTGGCACCCCACTCTAAATGTCCTGCTTAAAACATATATAGCATTAATCATCCCAGTGCCAGCAATGTCCAATAACCCTCATAGTACCACTGATAATCCCCAAAGTATTACAGCTTGACCACACTGCGGTGTTTTGCTCCTTTTGAGGAAACAGGCTCTTGTGAGGTAGGCTGAATCCTCTTCCCATGGATCCTGCTTTCTCACAGGGGCCCGGATAGCAGACGGGGGCACAAACTGCTGAGTCAGTCTGGCAAGGGCTGTCTTTAATGCAAGAGAAAAGGGGCTGCTGATTTTGAGTTTTCTCCACAGGGTGGGCCCAGAGCTACTCAAGTACCCCTTTAGTTCCCCATTAAAGACAACCCCGGTTTAGTAAAAATGGAACAAAACTGACAAGGCAGTTGGAACATAGTAAAATAGCAGTGCTATCCTGTTTCAAACTGTCACTTCCGTCACCCTCTTACTTGAGCATAGCCAGAGAAAGAATTCAGCAGAGGCTCAATTTAGAGTCCTACGGAAAGTTTATTAAAGGGAGACACACACACACACACACACACACACACACACACACACACACACACACACACACACAGAATGAGACAGAGAGAGAAAGAGAGAGCGGATGCAGGGTCCCTGTGGACAGTTGTTAGAATTTTCTTTGCCTTCTTACAATTAGGGATTGACTAGCATGTGTTCTGTCTTCCCATCCTCCTCTTGTGCTTACCTTTCCTTTAATTTGTGTCCCTTATCACTTGAACATGGTAATTCATTCTTGTTTCTAACCATTGTCTGGCTTGAACATTCATTATCACCTTTGCAACCAGTTCACTCATTTGAATTCCTTCTGTCAGAGATATCTACAATATTTCTAATTTTCTGACTGTACCAAAGCTTAAATATAGAGATAAATGTTCTCCAAAGGATATTTTCAGATTCTTCTATCTTTGTATTAAATTTATATTAAATTTCCTACCTTTCTAATGAATCAGAGCAAAATAAAAATACTGCTTAACACCCATAGCTTGTGTCTTCCTTGTTCTATCACTTACAAATTTTCAAACATTGAGATTCATGTTACGGACTAAATGTTCATGTATCCCAAATTCACATATTAAGACACGTGAGTGGTAATTTGAGAGGTAATTCAGATGAAGTGACCTTTTGAGGTGGAGCTTTCCTGAAGAGAATTTGTGCTCCTTTAATAACCTTGAAACAATTTGCTTTCTCTTGCTGCTTTCCAGTAGGTGAGAACACAATGAGAAATTGGCAATTTGCAACAGTAAGAGTTCTCTCACCAGAAATAAAAGGTGCTTGCACGCTGATCTCATATTGTTAATCTTTAGAAATGTTAGTAAATTATTTTTTTAAAAAGCCCCCTAGTCAATGGTACTTTGTCATAGCTGCCTGAAACAATGATAATCAATAACATTTTATGTTATTTTGCACACTGCATTCATGTATGCTTATGTTTATCTTAAATTGCATATATAATCATATTGGAATGAGTTTTTCCTATTTATTTTATTATTGAAATGCAACATATATGCTACTGATGTTACATTTTCTGATTTGCCTATTTGCATTTATATTATGTATTAATACCAATTCTTTTAACTTGGACAATTTGTAGAATTTTGTTTTATGGGTTTTTGTAAACAGTATATGGCATTTCTAGCTATTATATGTGTGTATTTTCACTTATTTTTTAAAATAATTTTAAGTTCACAAAGTGACAAGAAAGTAGAGAATTCCCATATTATTCCTACCCCCACGCATGAATAGCTTCTTCCATTATAAACATTGGACACCAGAGAAATACATTGTTACAACTCATGAACTTACATTGACACATCACAATCTTTCAAGATCCATAGATTGCTTCAAGGTTGTTCAGATTCTTGAGCATTCTATAGGTTAGAACAAAGGTATGACACACATCATATTTATAGTATTAATCAGAGCATTCTCACTGTGTTAAAAATCCTTTGCGCTCTGTCTGGTCACCTTCCTCTCACTCTCAACTCCTGACAGCACTCATAATTTTGTCTCCATAGTTTTGCTTTTTTCATAAACAACAGACCTAAGTATACGTATACAGCGATTTTAAATTGACTTCTTTCACTTATTAAATGAGTTTAAGTTTCTTCTGTGTTTTTTCATGGTTAGTTATCTCATTTCTTTTTAACACCAAATCATACTCTATGTCTGAATAGCTTAGATTCTTTTATTTATTTGTCCATTTACCTCCTGAAGGATACCTCGGTTGCTTCCAAGTTTTGGCAATTATGAAAAAGCTACTATGAAATTCATTTGCAGCTTTTTGTATGGGCATAAGTTTTCAACTCCTTTGGGTACATAACCAAGGATCATAATTGCTAGACTGATAAATTTTGTAGAAAACTACCAAACTCGCTTCCAAAGTGACTGTTTCATTTTTCATTTCCACCAGCAATGTATGAGAGTATTCCTGTTACTTCATAACCTCATGAAATTTGGTATTATCAAATATTCTGGGTTTCGATTATTTCACTAGATGTATAGTAATCTAATAATTTGTTCCCTCATTTGTGAAATTTCCACAAGTTTCCTTTATGTTTTATTGCCTTGTTAGTTATGATGAGTACTAGCAAATTGTTATAGAATGTTCCCCAAGCAGAGCTCCTGTGGTTTTTCCATGATTAAACTGAGGTTATGCTTTATTAGGAAGAAGAGATTAGGCAAATCTGCTACCAAGTTTGTTTCATTTTAATTTGATCTCCCACCTCTTTCTTCCTACACTGTGTTGAATTTCCAGACCTCTGGTTCTTGGATCCTCATTGCATAGAATTCAAGAGAGGCGCAGATATGAGGAAGAAAACTTATTACAAGTGAAAGCAGTCCACTTTTAATAGTAGACTCAGTTCTTTGATTTCTTGGTGAATGATTTCAGAGAAGAGACAGAATAGTACAGTGCAGCAAGCAGATTTAATAGAAGCAAAACACACCCCTCAGAGATAAGAGGTGGGGAAACCCAAGGTGGGTCCAGCAATGGTTGTCTCCCTTCATGGGCTTATACTTTCTATTTGTCCTCCCTAAGCCTTCCCGGGAGGGACTTTGCTCCTGTCCTTTATGTCGATTGACCAAACTTTTCCTGCCCAATATCTTTCCCATGATGGCTTAAGTGAAACAAATGGCGGAGGCGGGGGGGAGGTGCAATACTATTTTATACTAATTGCCCATGTAAATTACTTTGGGTTATGCTATTGCAAGTCTGTGCATGCTCAGGTGTTAGATAAATTCTGGGGATTGCAAAAGGCCTCTGGCCTGGAGAACACTACTGGGAGGGCAAATACTTACCATTCTGGAGTCTCTGTTTCTTTTTCTTTTTCTTTTCGTTTTAAAGGAAAAGTGCCGTCAGGAATGAAGGCCGACTGGCAGGCAGGCAGGAAGAGAGAGGAGGAAGAAGGATTTCATTTTTACTTAATTGTTTATACTGGCTTTTTTTTCCCTGGACCAGGACTGGACCCCTGGGGTATGTGACCTTGCACTCATTTGGAGGCAACTGTCCTACCCGCTGACCCACAAGGCTCCACAGAGAAGGATTTAATGGGACAGCCCAGGTCCACCAGTACTTCCCATCCAGTGTTCATGACTAGTTAGCTACCTAACACAGATTAGTGGATATTAGTGTGTTTGTGATATTTATCTGCTATTTGCTATGTATCCGTGCCTCTTTATTGAAAAATGTATTTTTATACAAAACTATTCCTCTAAAAATTATATAAAGCAGCAGTTTCTCAAGTCTTTGAGATTTGGAGGACCTCATGCCTGAGGGTTTATTACTGAAGACTTTTTTTTTTTTCGTTTTCTATGCTTTTATTCCTTTGCTTATTGTGATAAATTTCAGAATGCTATCTTTAAGAGAAGTCCTTCGATAGGTTTTAATATCATGTTGAAGAGAGAGAAGATGAAAACTTACCCACAGCTTTCACAGAGAGAAATTCAATTATTTTCAATCTACATTGTTAAAAGTTATATTTTACCTCTACTGAAGAATATTAAAGTAATATGATGTTTGGATTAATGGGAAACAAGGAAGGATATACTTTAACTAATTATCTGTAAGGTAAGTTCACATTTTCTGTCCTTAAACTTAAAATATAAATGACAGTTTTCCCCACAGAAAAATACAACCATTCATTTATCCCTCTCCCAATTGTTTTCAACACACTTATTTAAAGTGAAGGGTAGGCAGACATTGAAAAGGAAAAATACATAGACAATGTCTACACTATCGATTTAAGTTGTGTGACAATAGGTAAGCTACAGCTGGAACACTCTTGACATAGATGATACTATATTTTTTTCCTTCAACAAAAACACTATAGAAAAACAATTTTTAAAAAGTTGCTTTATACCAAAGCATGAAGTGATTAAATCAAGCAGAGCTCACAGAGGATGACAAATGGCAATTCAAATTGAATTATTTAGTATATTTTATTCCCATTTCCCTTCTTAATATCCTTAAAGCAACTCAGTTATTTTAATTTTGATTCAATTTTATGTACTTGCCAATTGTCAGCCATAAAAAATAGATATTGTATCTAGTTGGTGATATTTTCTTGAAAATTTCTGAATACTTCAGCACAATATATTAATTATGAAAGATTTTGACAACTTACTGTCCTTCAGAGTGGACAGTCCATGTTGCATGCCACTGTTACTGTTCTCAAGAGCTTAGACTACAGAAGTGAACAGCAGACATTCAATAAAAGAGCAATGCTTTGGTGCTTGTGTTCAATCTGATCATGTGTTTACACTTCAATGTGAATCCTGGAAATTTTAATATTCTGCTTTGCAAAATTACTTGGTCACAGATTATCTAAATTTTACTGTTCCTATTGGCCCATTCTCATTAAAGATGTTTATTAAAAATGTTTATGTAAGGATAATGATAGACAAAGCCCAGAAATATGATGTTTTAATAACTTATATGAAAAGCACCTAACAAAGCCATTGTCTGTGAAATTAGGATGATTTCACAGAATTACTGAATTATATAAATTAGTTTCATGAAAGCAAGCAGACATTATATACATGAGATTAGGAGGAGTGCATATTCAAGGAAGAGTAAATACCATGAGTAATAGCCATTATAAAAATTAACAGTTATAAATAGAACCTAAATTCTAAAAGCAAAAATAATATAAATACAATACAGAAGCATTAGTTTTGATGCTCTCATGATATACTTCATAAGCGTCTTAATTAGGATGGAAGATTTCACTCAGGTAACTGACACAAAATTCTTTCCAAATTTGAACTTTCTTAGTGATAAAATATGTAGAGCAGAGAGCAAAGTTGTTGGCAAATATGCTATATCAGGTGAAGTGGGTACTTTTTTAGAAATATACAGCCTGCCAAGTTTGACCAGGAAGAAATAGAAAAGTTGAAAACACCAATGAGTAAGGAGATTGAATCAGAAATTAAAAACTCAAAATATGTTAAGGAACAGATGGCTTCACTGTTCTATTTTACCGAACTTTTAAGGACAAAAGATAACACCTGTACTTTTTAATCCTTTCCGAAAAATGGAATGGAGGGAACATTTCCAGATTTCTTTGACAAGGCCAGTAGTCAGTGGGGTCTAACCTACTAACTACTGTGTTGGCCTCAGTTACTCCATCTGTCATTCTTTCATTTTAATCTGAACTACTTTTTTTTAACAAGTGCTTGACCTCATCTCCAGTCTTACTTGTGATTACTTCTACTCTGTCCAGAATGTAAAACTTGGAAGCTGCATTGCTCAACTCTTGGGAACCATATGGCTTTTACCCTTACAGGCTCTACACTGTACCTGACCTGCCCTCTTTCCAGAGAGGACCATACCTACAACTAGTGCATGGCTTGTGTATCAAGCCAATGTCTTGATTTTAAAAACTTCAACCTATATGCTCTCTACAAGAAACACAAGTTAAAGTTTAAACCATGGAAAGGTGGAAAAGTTCTGAATGGAAAACAATATAGCAGGCAAATATCAAAAAAGAGATCATGTATCCAGAATAATCAAGCAAAATAAACTTTGTAACTAAAAGCATTTCTAGAAGTAACCAAGATTATTCCACACCGATAACAAATTTATTCACCAAGGACTATAAATTGTACACTTGCATGAACTTACCATATCTCGGGATAAATGAGGTAAAAATAGAACTTCAAAGGGAAATTGACAAAGCACTATTATTGGAGAGATGTTAGCACATTTCTCTAGATAATTAATTAAACAAGCAGATCAAAATCAATAAAAATACACATCATTTGAACAGTTCAAAGAATACTCTTGAGCAAATGAACACATAAAGCATATTTCATCCAATTATTAGAGAGCACTCATAAAAAACATATGAGAAGCAAATATTTGCTAACAAAAGCTACCTTCATCAAATTCTGGTTGGATTTGAACTGACAGTAGTTTCCTTTTTTTTTTCGCCACAGTGCAACATTTGATAAAAACAGATATAAATCACAATATAACTAGGAATCTATTTTAAACTTCCAATAATGCTAAATTGGTATTTATTCAATATATGAATATCAGCTTTTTTGTTATATTAGGTCACTGGAATTGCAAGATAAATATTTTAAGATCATCTATATAGATGCTCTCTAAAAAAAGTTAAAATTCATATCCATTCATGATTTAAAGGCTAAAACACTGAAGTACATTACTAAGATTTCTGCCCTCCTATAAACCTAACAATCTATGTGAAAAACAAAGAATAAAAGATGAAAACAAGCTCACCATTTACACTTCTATGGAAATCATATATCATGACATAGCTTTCTCTGTCTCTGTCCCTCTTTCTCTCTCCATATAAATATTTTATGTGAAGACATATATATGTTCATATATACATATATATATATATAATAAGGCTAGAAAATAAAAAGCATTATTGAAAAAAGATGTTTCATTACCTTTAATGGTTTAGTGAAAATCCAAATTCAAATTAATTATAATCAACCAAAATTTAGCAATATTGTAGAGTAAAAAGTTTTATATAAAACTCTTTATATAAATTAGCAAAAATCAGCATGTATAAAATATATGCATTAAAATTAAATTTATGGTGCCAACTTTATAGACATGTTGCAAGGAACAAATATGACTAAATACATATAATTTTAATGGAAAAATAATACAATTATTGGGACAAATGAAAATACCTGCATAAATAGATAAGATGCTTTATAGTCTTGAATATTTATATATTCATATACCATTTTGGAAGAATTATATGTAAGAGTAAAAATTTTGAATGCAGAAATAGAAACTATTCTAGCTATAACTATTTTAGGGAAAAATGGAAAAATAATACCAACTTACATCAAGGAATTGAATAATACCTACAATTACATTATTTGTGCATTTGTTTTCTGAGGTTGTTGATTCCAAAGAGGTGCTCAAAAGAGAAAATATATTATTTGAAGAAAATCTTTGTATATTGCTATTTTAAGTACTTTCTATAAGACAGGATAAATGCAGAAAAGAAGCAACTCTATTGTCCAGGGAACTAGATGCTGTTCACTGCTTATGTCATTCTTCAGCTGCAGAATTTAACATTATTTTCTCAGCATTACCTTCGGTTCTTAAAAAGAAAGCACAATTTATAAATTACTTTGAAATGTAGACTGTGAAGTCAGAATGATTTGTTGTGCTTTTATACAAATAATAAAAAGAGCTGTGAGCTAATGTAATAACAATTCAGTGATTCGATTAATGCACAACTGTGCTTAATTAAGAAATAAACATAAATCACTACTATGAATAGGAAGTAGTGTCAAAGGGTCACAGAAAAAATATCTGCGTGCTATGGGAATTAAAGGTAGGGCATATTTCTAGGGAAAATCTTCAGCTGCTATATTGTAGTCTGACTCCAGACAGATATGCTGTTCCACTTCAGTGGCCAACATTTTTTTTTAACATTTCTTTCATAAAAAGGGGGATCATCTGTCTCATTAATTTCCCACATTATCTGCAGGGTTCAACAGTTTACATCTTTAGTCTCTATCTGGAATCTCTCTCTCTCTCTCTCTCTCTCTCTCTCTCTCTCTCTAATAGGAAAGGAGGTATGAACATTTTTAAGGAAAGAAGAAAGAGGACAAAACACCTCTACTAGTTGTTCATTTTGATTTTTCACCCCAATCCCAGGCCTTGAACCCAGGTCCTAGGGCTGCATATGGTTCACACATCTACATCTCAGCTGTATGAGTCATAGGAGCACACCCCAGTCAATGTCCCAGTTTTCCAAAACAGGCATATTCTATCAACTGGTAGAGAATATTAGCAACAGAGAACTCATGACCATTAAAAAATTCCTGCTTCTTTATTTTCCTGTAAATGATTCCCTTTTCTCATTGAGAATCACATCTACAACCAGCTACTGGGTGCCCAGACTGGTTCATCTAGGGTGCAAAGGAGTAACAGTGCATTTTGCACCATTACAGTGAAAACTGAATTCTACAAAAGTTTACCCTTCATCTCTTAGCACTGTATCTTGTATTTGAGGGGGAAGGAGTGTGTGGACTTCTTTAGGGATCTACCTGATGGACATCTTATTCTAAAACATATCAAAACAGAATTCTATTTCAAAGACAATATATCTTTCTGTGCTCCTGATTCCCCCAAACTAGACATCTAAGAGTCATATTCCTATTCCCCATTTCTCCTGTATATTTAGCTTTTCCCTCTGTCCCTTTCTGAAGTTTAGCATTGTGTTAAGCTGTCTTTAATTTAAAGGAAAAAAATCTAGATCCTGAAGCAAATGTTACTTGGCAGCAGTTGCTCAAGGTTTCCTTACCTGATATGATTGCTGCTATTCCTCAGATCCTAGAACAGTAGCTGACAGAGGAGAACTATTTGCTGAATGTGTGTTATTGATTTTTTTTTGACTTTTCAAAAGTCAAACTTCATCAAGGAATAGTCTGCCTTTGATGCCTTTCCCTTTTTCTTTTTTCATTCATTCCCACTCAGTAGTCTCGCTTCTTCTCTAATCAAAACGCCTTCCACCTCCTTTGTCATCAAAAAGAATAGCACCACACAGACCCCCAAATTATCCTTTTCACCATAACCCTTATTGCCAATCATCAATATCAAGGTTAACCTGCCTCTTAGACATTTTCCATATAGGACTTCCCATCTTCAGTTTATGCATTTGATGACCCATAATTTCTCACCTACACTGTTGCAAACTCTTTCAACTCATTTCTGTTCATTTCACACACTGATTTCAGGGAGCAATTGCTAAGATATACATCATTTGGAATCAAATTTATATATGTAGATAGATAAAATATATAATAAATATATATAAAATGATTTCATTAGCATTCTGTACAATGTTTATTAATTAATGCTGTTCTATTTCTCTAAATATATCTCAATATTTTTTACTCACCCCAGTGGATTTGAAAGTTTCTTTCTTTATATGCAGTGGTTTCCTGAATTTACAATGTACTCTGCTTTGCTCATATTCATGTTTCATCTAGAATATCTGCCATTTTCTGTACACCCAGCATATTTCCAGAATCTGGTCAAGATACTAGGAAATTTTTCTTTATCTTGAACACCTGCATTCCTACCCACTTTCACCCTGATCTAATATCAGAGAATTGACTATGAGAGCAAGTGGAGAAAGATTTATTGAATAAATGATTGAATGGACAGCTGACTGAATTTTTAGTCAAAGAAGTGGTATCTTCAAGGGTTTGGAAATTGAAAATTGACATATAAGTTGTTTACTTTGGCTAACATAGATTTCATGAAAGAGAAGAATAGGAATGATTAGAAGAAACATTATCTGATTAATGAAAGCAAAATTGTTAAGACTATTAATATCTTGCTGTAGTAACAGTTAATGAATCTGATTCACTGAAATTTTAGGTGCAGAAGTCAAGAGGAAAAAAACAGTAACATTTTAGAAGCATCAATAAGCAACAGGAAATTCAACTTCACACTATGTGACTCAAGCAGTATAAGATAAAAAATAATTGTGATTTGAGAAAATAGTAGGGAAACTATCTTCAGCAGGGGGAGGAACTTTCTAAGCAAGAAGGAGCTTGTATAAATAATTGTTGCTGGTTATACCCCAAAATTCTGGAAGACACATTAAAGAATTTCAGTGATTAAGGAATTAAAGCGATGTGGTGACAAAAAGGGAGATACCAAATTCTGTACAAATGTCCTGACCCATGTAAGGACTGTTACACAACAGGGCAGCTGGAAATCTATTTTGAGTCTTGCTCACCTCAAGGTAACAGGGATGGTGAGACTAAATTATGGAGAAAAGTAGTAGTTACTTTCCTTTCCCAGAATATACAAAACTCATATGCCTTCTGTATAATGTCAGCAAAGATCAAAATCTGGGTACAACACACTTGTTGTTCATTTTCTGCCTTTGTGTGATATCAAGTAAGACTAATAAGCCACAGAAAACATAACCTCCTCATGATTTTAAGTATTTAGATTAGATGATGACTATTATTTAAAAAATGTTTTTCGAAAAATGTTTTTTAAATTGTGTTATCTTTAACTTTCCTAAATATCACTGAAAGTCTTTAACATATGATGATGACTACTACAGTAACAATTATATGTATTGGATACTGAATATAAGCCAGGCAGTAAGCTTAGTACTTTGCAGTGATTTTGTCACCACTCTATGAAGTGACCACTACAATATGATTTGCACTTAAGATAAAAAAAGTGAATAAAGAATTTAAAATGTGCTCACATGTACTCAAACATACAATTTTAGATGCAGAACACAAATCTAGAGACTGACAGTGTATCACAATCCCTAAGTTGCGATTTGCCACTTCTGTTCTATAAAAACTAATATCCAAAAAAAAGAGTAATTAACTGAAATGGAAAAATCTGATTCTACTTTTGTATAGCTGCAATTTACAAATCTGAATTAAATTTTTATTGTAGGGCATATTTTTCCAATCACACAAAACACCAAATATATACCAAATATTCTGATTAGATTAATCTAATAATAAGCCTTATGTTAATAGTTTGTTTTAATATATTATACAAAGAAAAATAGTGCTACATGGTAGACTGTATCCAGTACAATTACTTGACACAGTTGAAGATATAAGAGTTTTTATCTTGCTTATACTCGTCATTTTTACTCTAATTAAAGACAATTATTCTAATTCACATTTTTTCAACATTTTCATAAGAAAAATTAATGACTTTATAAGCCTGCCAAGAATGATATCCTGAAAGGTGATCCCTATCGCAATTTATAACAGCTTAGCTTTCTTTTCTTCTATTAATATTCTTACACTTTTTTCAGTCTTCAGATACTTTTAAGGGTCATTATCCTTCACCTTAAGGAGTATATGCATCCCATAAAAATTGACTATAAAGCAAATTTCTTCCCTCCCCAAATCCTTCTTTTTTATTGGTTTATAAAATAAGAGGAAAGTGACTTCCAAGAGAAAATGGCATGTATTTTAAATAACAGTTTAAAAATGAATGCTTTTCAAACTTTTGGATTTTTTTCGGATTAAATTGTATAAAAGAGTTGATAAGCATCAACAAAGAATTGGATGACTTTTAATTTCTTAAAAGGACACACAAATCAAATAGCCTATCTAATGTAAAACAAAGATGACTAATGTATTAATACTAAAATTCAAAAAAGGAAAAATATCTAACCTGTCCACATTTAAAAAGAAAGCCTCAAAATAAACAAGTGTTCTACTCTGACAGTCAAATGAATTTTTTTCATGTTTTGCCCCAAGACCTTGGTCCTTAGTCATGGATCAGCATTGTCCTGTGTCTGCTATTTGGCAATTCTTTGTAAAAGAAATGTGCTTTCTATATAAATTAATTTTTTCTAATAAATGTTGTTTCTTCCACTATCGCAATCTTTATTTCCCAACCCATGTCTCATCTATTAAAATGCGAATTTGAATCTGTTTTTGAAACTACATAGTCTTATAAGCCAATGGTATGCTAATAAAAATACAAACTTGTCCAAAATAAGAGTTCGTTTAATTCAATATTTGTAGTTCTTAGAATTTTTCTATGCTTGGACTTTATCTATTTACCCTAACAGAACTAAGATAAAGTCTCTTACTTAGCTGAAATTTTCTTTAGGCAATAGATGAACTCAGATTCAAATAGATTTTTAGGTTAACCTTTGAGTTTCTGTAACAAAACAGTTTAACAATTAAATAAAATAATTGTAAATGATATCAAACCAACATTTACATCAAAGATACTATTTTCCTATATAAATCAGTGAATTTCTAAGATGTGGTATAGAAGAACCATCTAATTTGGAATTATATCTTTATATGATTGTCATGTGCCTGCTTCCTCTAGTTGAGAATTGCTGTTATCAAGTATTTTGGTAGTTATTGTGAAAATTTCTCCCTTTTGCACTCCATAATTTAAAATTTTACTCATTTAACTTCAGGTAACTTTGTGGTGTAATCTACTCTTCTTTTCCTTGAGGTTATGGTAGTATAATTTTAATAAATATAACAAATGGTCTACTTGTTTATTTATTCAATATAAATTTACCTAGAGAAAAATTATATTAAAGATGCAGAATACTTTGTGTATTCTTTGACACTTAAAATATAGCCTTCTCTGGAACAGCAGGTTATTTATTTCTGTGAACACTTGACAAAACGTTGTATACAATTCACTTGCTAAAATTTATAAACAAGATGATTGATTTCTAGTACCTTGAGAAAGGGAATATCAGCTACTAATGTTTTCCAGTAAGAACAAAGTCAGAGACAAATCCTAGATCAGCTGAAATGGAAACGTAGAATTTCAGGAGGAATACAAAGGCTTCACAAATCAATAACAGATGCAAGCACTTAGATGCATTTTGGACAATAAACATCTCAGTTATTAATTTTGGATTATAGGAATTAAAGTGAATGTAGAAGTGTACAGAATCCTCCCTGATTGTAAACAAGAATAGTCTTAGAAATCAGTTTTTAGATACTTTCTTTTATTTGAGTATCTATACATTTTCTTTATTCTGTTTAGTTTGAATGTGAGGTCTTCTAAATTAATGCTCCTCAGCCAGGGAGAACAATGGCCTTTAAAGGACATTTAGCAATGCCAGAATAAATTATTGGTTGTTATTACTGAGAATGGTAGTGCTGTTGGTATCTAGCAGGTAGAGGTCAGCTATATAGTTAAAAATACTACACTGTACTGAAAGGAAATAACAAAGAATTATCAATGTCAGTGCTTCTGAGATTGAGAAACCATGACCTAAATATTTGACTTACTAATATTGCTAAGTAAGTAAGTGATTGTCCAAAGAATTATTTCATTTAGTCCACATAGGGTAAGATCATTACTCTGCTCTGTTGCTTTTTACTTTAAAAAAAAATTCTTTAAAAGAACTTTCACACTGTACCTCATTTCCCACCAAGTATATACATGTATTTATATAAATGTAAACATTTTTAAGAGTCTCAATCAGTATTTTTAAACAGCTGTCTTACATTTCGTGTTCAGAATTAAACTCTGAGAGTTTTTATACATATGGAAAATGATAATTTATTTAAATGGGCAAAATGCAGGATAATCATTCATTTACTTCATGAAATCATGCACTGTATGTATTTTCTTGTCTGTTCATTCAGTATGTTACTGAGCTTCATTTATATTTTTGTGAATACCAATAATATCTTTCATTGTGCTATGAATATTATTCCATTTTGTATGAAGACACTACAGTTTGTCTACTAATTCTCTTAATTGAAAGATTATTTCTGATTTTTGATACAGAAGAATGCTGCTGGGAACACGCATGTACGTATATGTGTATATATTTAGATATATAGATATTTATATAGAGAAATGAATACATCTTTTAACTTCTCTTCAGGAAATGCATAAGATTGGAATTGCTTGGTCTAGGTCTAAAGTAAGTGTATATTTAACTTGATAAGAAACTGCCAAATGTTTTCCAAAATGTCTGCCGTATTTTGCATTTGTATGAAGGTTCCAGTTGCCTTGCATTTGGTATTACTCAAACTAATGGGTGTATGCTGATATTGCATTGTGGTTTTAATGTGCTTTCCTCTAATGAATAATGATTTGAATATCTTTTCAGCTGCTCATAAACCACTTGTATCTTCTATAAAATGCCTGTTCAACTTGTACTTAATTTTTAATTTATTTATTGATCTTATTATTGAGCACTTGGTGAATTTTACATCATCTTGAAACAAGTTCTTTTTCAGTTATATAAGAGGGACATATATATATATATATATATATATATCTTCAGCATCTATTTTGTCTTGTCTTCTCCTTAACTATTTCCTTTTTCAAACATATTTTAATATTAATTACATCTAATTTCTTTCCTTTTTGCCCCCTATTATGCTTGGTGTTTTGGATCCCTTAGAAATACTTACCTACCCTAAGGTCATTAAGATGTTCTATGTTTATTTCTTAAAGCTTTATTACTTCAGTTTTAAATTTAAGATTATGACTTATTTGGATTTAAGTTCTGAATATGGTTTGTGATAGCAGTCAAGATTTTTTATTTTTCTTAACATGAATTTCATATTGTCCAGAAAATAATGCTTGTCATTCTCCATCAAGTAGCAGTTAAATATATAAATCAGAATGACTTCTTGAATTTTCTATTCTGCTTAATCAACATGAATATTTTATAGAAATATGCAATCATATTATATTCAAAATATAATTTTAAAGCAAGGCTTAAGTAGAAAATTTCTCATTTTATTTTTAAAAGCATTATAGATCTATGATTAGCATACAAAAAGTTGTATATATTTTATCTACATAGCTTGCTGGGTTTTGGATATAAGTGAAAATTCACTAAGCCATCACCAAAATTTATGTCATAGATACATCCATTACCTCCAAACCGTTGCCTTTAATCTTTTATTTATATGTGCTAAGATCACTTAACATAAAATCTACCTACCCTCTTGAACAAGATTTTCGTTATACAACACAGTATTGTCCATTATAGGCCTTAGGCTATACACTAAAGCTTTAGGTTTTATTTATTTAGTATAATTCAAAACTTTATAATTTTGAATAATACCTGCCCATTTCACCTTAACCCTGAGAGCCATTATTCTGCTCTCTATCTCTGTGAGTTTACTTATTTTAGATACCTCTTGTAAATGGGATCACGTAGCAATTTGCCTTATCTGTCTAGGTTATTTAACTGTCATAATGTCCTCCAGCTTCATACATGTTGTTACAAATGACAGGATTTCCTTCTTTTTAAAAGATGAGTAATGATCTTCTATTTGCAAATACCACATTTTCTTTATCTATGTTCTTATCAAAAGAAATTTGAACTCCTTCAATATCTATTGTAAATAATACTGCAACTAGCATTGGAGTACAGATATCTTGCTAAGGTTTTATTTCAGTTTCTTAGGACATATAACTAAATAACTGAAATAAGTGATGCACTTTTTTTTTTTAATTTCAGGTACTACTAAGCTCTATTTTTACTTGTTTTAATGTACATATAAATTTAGAAATTAAAGTATATTTTTTAGATCTAGATTCACTGATATTTTTTAATTCTATTACCTTTTTTTTTTTTTTTTTTTTTCCACTACTCCTTTGAATGACTTTCACCAACTCAAATTAGATGCAGCTTAAATGCACATTTTAACAATACTGGGAGAAGAAAATAAGTATGTCCAACTTTGGATTTCAACTTTGCTGGCTATGTTATTAACTGATTCATAGAGAATTCCAGCAAAATATTTTGAGGGAAAATTAAACTTCAGAATTAGAAGAGTTATATCTCTGGAAGAGAACCACTGACATTGTTCTTTAGTATCAGAAAAATCAGACAATCAAGTAGTGCTTTGAAAAAACATATGCTGTAGTTGGCAAAATATGCTGACTCTAGCTCAAAGTATTAGACATTCATATCCAGAATGAAAAAAATCTCTGTTTTGCATTATCATACATTGATCTATTATATTAGAAACTATCACAGATAGTTTAGTTGTCATAATATAAGGAAAAAAAATAATGTTTTCATGGCATCTGATCTTGTCAAAGGGAAGCGATTAGATCTGTCTGTGGTATACTAGCATAAATGGCAATTGAACACCACAAGAGAACCTATTTTATAGTGGAAGTGACTGTTGTCTAGAACTCTGATTAATAATCTCAACTCCGCTAACCTCTAGGATGTGTATATGAGGAGAGAGTTTTATTATCAATTCTGAATTTACTAACTTTCCTGAGGTATTTATATTCCAAAAAGATTCCTTAAAAGCTAGGATGATGACTGAGAAGTGAAAAAAGACTTAGAATATTTTTTATTTAAATGTATGTACAAGCTTGTCATTTTACCTTGAAGAAATAAACCACTTAACCCATGAAAGTACTCAAGATGTACAGGAGCTACCAGTTTTAATTTTTCACACTAAACCTCTTATTAGTTATGTGCTAAAATGTCCCTTATGACAGCACTAATAACATTTAACATATTTGACATTTTTTAAATCATATACTGCAGTTCAATTTTGGGGAAGGACATTTGTAGCTTTATAACAGGAAAATATACCCTTCTCCTACTAAAAAACAACCAGTTAATGAACTAGTTGTGTTATTCTTTTAGTTTCCCTAAATGGTCAATATAATTTTAGTGGGAAAATATTTATTTGATAGTAATAAGCAGGTATATAAAATTGATTAGCTGTTTTTCAATGACCTTTGTGCTTTGCAAACTGTCGATAAATGACTGTTTTAGACATTCACATTAAACCACAAGGGCGATTTCATTCGTTTGTCCAGATGTTGCACAATCAGCAGGAATGTCTTTTAGTGATTCTCTTTTTCCTGTGACAGCTTCACAGTACAATATCATTTCCTGGGCCTGATTCAAATAAGCAAGCTTTAATTTCACAAAAAACTAATAATTTGACTTCATGTATTAGACAACAACAGCACCTTAAAAGTGCATTTATAAGCTCAAGCAATCATAACCAAAGTTTCTCAGATGTTGGTAAGTTTGTACTGTCATGTGGTAAAGTTAATTCCAGTGTTATCTGAGTCTACCTTGAATTCATTCTTACTTGAAAATGAAGTGCTCTAGAATTAAGAATTTTAAGCAGGAATGTGGAAAGTTATAATGTTTCACATTCGACATATTCTTGTATTTTTACCTTTTTTGGGTATATCCTTAATGAAGTCGCTGCTTTTAATCAGTCCTTATGTTTAGCATAACGAGCTCTGTATAAGACCCCTAGTTCAGATGACATCATTTCAAGTGGATGAGATGTGACTTTCATTTTTAGTTCAACTAGAATTTGCTTGGTGACCTTGAACAAGCTACTTAACCTCTCATTGACTTATTTTTATTACCTGCAAATTGGATATAATAGGTTCAGGCTCCCTCCTGATGGTACTGAAGGATAGTTAACATAATGTTTTAAAAATGCCCCAGGCCCCTGAGGAGCTGTGCTCTAAAACAGCAGTTGTATTGGAAATCAGACCCTAGACCACCTAGGCAACCTTTAAATTGCATAATTTATACACATCCTCATGCCTAGTCCTTGCTCCTAGACTGACCTTAGTCCATTTTAACCTTAAAAGCATCTCTTAAATATTCTTGGTCCATTTGAAATTACTTTTCAGTGAAACACATAGTTTATGATAAGTGATTTGCAAGCCCTAGAGAAATTAAAGATTAAAAAATATCATCCAGAGACTTGAAAAAAGGATTTTAAATGATTGTATTAAAAATAGATGAAGCAAATTGATAAAATTATTTAAATTTCAGAGAAAATATGGTAGATAATTATAACCCCTTCCTTCCATACTACACTGTTGAAAGCTTTCACCTTCAAAAGTTTCAGTTATTAGTTGAAAGTATTCTTTTTTAGCCTTGAAAATATTATCTCCCCTTCATTTACTCATAGCATACTTTTAGCTGTAACATAATTTTCTTGCAATACCTGAATTTAGTATAATTTCTTTTCTGACTTCCACCATTGTCAACGTTTCTCACTACCACTAGTTTTTCACAGATCATAATCAATGCATCTACCTTTCTTTTATCTAAATATATATTTTTCTGTAAGTCTAACATTAAGTTCACTGATGTGACAGGTTCAACCAGAACTCTATTCTTTTGTTGATTTTTTTCTCATTCTCTACATTTAGAACCCAAAGAACTTAGCTTTTATCTGTATTTTATGTCATTTGCTTGGTCATAGGCAAAATAAGTGGAGATCAGCAACATTTTCTAGCCAATTAGATTGCACAAGTTGATTTATATAGTCACAGTAAAGATACTCAGCTGAAATAGATTATAATTACTATTTGAGAGTGGTGATACATTTTTTGTGTGTAAACCTTTTGTTCAAGTTAACTTTTGATCAAATCCCATATACCCCATAAATTACTATGCTTGAGTATATTCCAGGAAACCCCATAAGACATCTGAAATGATTTTTAAAGAATATGAAAATACATTTTTTTCAAATAATCATGAAGAATACATTTATATGGACATTTAAATTAAAATGACAAGATCTCAGATTTCTTTAGCCTAGGAGATATTTTTCTGGGCTAGCTTACTGATTTGCTCTGACACAAGAACAGAGCAGAAAGTGATCTATGGGAACTATACTGAGCAAATGTAAGAATGATTAAGAACATTAGTATATTTCTATTGGTGCCATTTAATCAGGAAGCTTTCTTTTCACCAGTGTTAGTTATGGAAATCTATGTATTACCCAACTCCACAAAATTGGGAAGGTCTTTCACAAATACTATGTGCTTGTATAAGGTATTGAATACAGCAGTCATTAGAGATGTTCTTCAATGTATAGAATTAGAAAATTACTTGAAATAACCAGTAAAGATGAAATTATTTAGAGCAATAGAATTTGTGGATGAAACGATTTTACATTAAGTCGATAGCAGAAAATGTTCTGATTTATAAAAATGATGAGATCAATAAATGGTGATATTTTAGATAGTGTATGGGATAGAACTTCATAAAATAGAATCCATGGTATAGAACTGTCCAGAATAAGATATAGGTTCAAAGAGATTATACAGGAATATTGGTTATAATCTTGAGTATAATATACCCTATAGCAGATACTGTATTCTACCTACAGGTCTCCATCCATTTTCTTTTGATTTATATTACAATTAACATAAAATAGATAATGTAGAAAGTTAATGTCCTGGGAATCATTTGAAAATTCTATACAAGTAAAAACAGTGTGACAAATTTTAACATATGAATCAGATTTAGATAAGAACAACCCAGGAATTTAGCAAGTTCAATGGCAGTACACAGCACATTTAATAAATTTTGTTTCCTGAGATGCATAGGATCTTGATAATTCAGTCATGATTTGAGCTGTTTTTAACTATAAGCAAGAGAAAACCAATTTCAAACAGCTGACAAAGAATGAAATTTCAATATAATAGGAAGACAAAAACATAGTTAAAGAGTGAGACAATCCTTTATTTAAAGATGAGATCACAGATCTGAGTTCTTAAGTTATTCACTAATTCAAGAAGTATTTATTGGACACTAAATGCTATTTCAGACCCTGTTCTAGGCACTGGCATGTGCAATATATTATGCTAAAAGTGGCTGCATTCTTTGAGATTCTTCCCAAAGTGAAACAGAGTTTAATTCCCCTGAGCTGGTATCTTGGCTAGCTTACTGGGCTAGCTTACTGATTTGCTCTTACACAAGAACATAGCAGAAAGTGATCTATGGGGACTACTGAGGAAATGTAAAAAATCCTTGTATTTTTCACTCAGGGTTGTTGCACTCATTCTCAACAGTCTCTGTTGGATCTCAAGCAGTGAGAAGCCAAAACCATGCAGGAGGCTATCCAGAATCATTCCAGTTCATAGTCTATCAAAGTCTTCAGGGAATTTGAAGCAACATGAGATTTTAGTTGACTTCAATTCCAGCTGTCATTTGAATGCAATCATAAATAACGCTTAGTGGAAATCAAAAATTTAATCCCAGACATTTTATGTAACTATGAGAAATAATAAAAAATTACTGTTTTATTTACTAAATTTAGGGTTTTGTGCCATGCTGCCATAACCATATAGCATACAATGGTGATTACAGGTGAAAATACCAACATTGATGGTGCTTACTTTCTCACTGAGAAAGCAGAAAATATAAAAAAAAATGTTAAGTTGTTTATATATTTAAAAACACCGAGAAAAACTAGTAAAGCAGTGAGGATAGGAGAGAGAGAGAGGGAGACAGAGAGAGAGAGAGAGACGGAGAGAGACGGAGAGAGACAGAGAGAGACAGAGAGAGAGAGAGAGAGAGAGAGAGACAGACAGACAGACAGACAGACAGACAGACAGACAGAGACAGAGAGAGACAGAGACAGAGACAGAGAGACAGAGAGACAGAGAGAGACAGACAGAGAGAGAGACAGAAAGAGAGAGGTAGAGAGGTTGGGGGCGTGGAAATGTGAGAGAGAAACAAGAAGAATGAAAAGAACAAGAAAGAACAGAGCAAAAGAGGAAAAGAGACTGAGAGCTGAAAGGTTTTGGTCTGGATATTCTTAAGACTAACAGTCTCTTAATTGACACAAAAGGGACAGACTAGCCTAACAAACCAATTTCTGGAGCAAAGATGTTGAATCTTTCTTGCATTTTATTCCTTCAAAAAATGAATTAATAAATATTTTTTTTCTGGAAAGCCACTAGCAATTTCCCTTCTTATATTTCACAATTGAGTCATCTACCCAAATAAACTCAGTATTGCCTATGATTAATTAAACAAATGCGAAGCAAAAAAAGAAACAAACAAAAATACTGGACTTAGAGTTTCCTGATGGTTCTATTTATTATTATGTAAAAACCACATTCATTTAAGGTCAGCGGAAGGCCTAAGTGTATGTTTTTTCTTTAGGAATTTGAACTATAATTCCTTGAACCTCTGTACACAACATAAATGATAAAATACATTAAATAAGGCTGAAATATGCAGACAGGAAACAAGTATTGTCAATAATTAACATTATATGCATTGGATAAAATAGCTGGATGTTACTTACCTGCATAGACACATGTATACAAAGATGTATATATGCATAGAGGCTAATTTTAGTTTTTTTATAGACGTATACAAAGAAAGTACGCAGTAATCTTATCTGACATCCAAGTAATTTTTATGAATTTGAAAAAAAACATCAATTAGCAAATTAAATATATGTCAAGGGAAGATTTGTGTGACTTTTTAAAATTAAAAATATGGTGATTAAAAAAAGCCAGAGAGGAACAAACATCAGGATATACAGAACTCATTTTTTTTTAAATGAAGAAAGCATTTTTACAAGCCAGATATCAAAAGAATAAAATTATTCAATTCATACAAAAAATTCAGTAATGGATCTAATTTGGAAGGGTCTATCACTTCCTTATGAATTGCAAAATAGACATGTAATAGCATGCAAATGGAAAATTTCAGATTCTGAATTAAATGGACACAGAATAGTTTAAGAATATTTTGCCTGTATCTTTTGTTTTGGTAATACAATGTGATTACCTGAGTATTAGAAGAAATATGGTGAAGCTTTGTTATTATAATCCTAAGGTGAAAAAGGGACTTTTGAGAGAAAAAATGAGTTAACAATTGGGAAGACTTTTTAAAAAATCATTTTCAAAAATCTTTTTCAAGATACTGCTTATAATATTGAAATATCAATTTCATATTGGAGTAGATTTATTTTAGCTGAAAAAGCCACTGCCATTTAAAATATATTCTAATTGAAAAAACAGATATAGTAGAAATTTTTCTTTTGCATTTTTCTTAAAAATCATTGAAATCACTAATATCATGTAAAATGTTTTAGAAGTATGACTACAATATATACCAAAACTATATATTCTAGATCACCTCTCAGCAGGTTTTCACTTTATATAATTTATGGTTAATAAACAATTACTGTATAACATAAAGTATTCACTTATCATGCTCTGCACATCTATAATATTTGTGGTGAAGGCTCAGTTAAAATAGAATTAAACAATCTGCTTAGATTGATTTCCCTGTAAATATAAGCTCTACTAGAAAGATATCTTGATTTCTCAAATAAAGATGTGAAATTACCATAATCTTACTGTTATAATTTAGCAAGCAACTCAAGTTTCCAATAATTGTTCTCATAAGAGCAAAATTTAGAGCTGAAAACAATGGCAAATTTTGAGTAAATGTTAGATTACTTATTCTAGATCTCCAATTAGAAAGTTAAAAATGCAGAATTTTATTTTTTCTACATTAGATTTACATCTATATAATAAACTGTTGAAGAATTTTTCTGCAATATGCACTCTATCACATACACTTCCAAATCACAGATTTTAAAGTATGTGTCATTTGAAAAAAATAGACTATTTTGCATTAATAAGTAATTTACCTCATATTGAGCACAGAAATTAAGTAACAAGAGTTAAAAGTATTATTGGTTTTATTTTTTTTCCTATAGATGCCAACCTACTTGAAATTGATAATTCAGCAATTGTACTTTGAGAATTCTATTGCTGAGACATGTGCTTATTTTATTCTGAATCCTAATTTTTAACGAATTATTTTCATTGCAATTTATAAATACTTTCATTTACGAAAATTGCAGATGTATTTATCACTTTTGGATATTTAATTTCTTTAAATGGTCTATATCCTTAATTTATACAGCCAAAAGATGGCAGTACTTCATCAAGTATTCTCTTACTATAGGCCTTGATACTTATTTTCATGATAATCAAAATTAATTTTATGTTTTAAGAGTAAAACTATATTTAATAGTAACAACTGTCCAATAAATCATTTAATTTTTTGATCTCTAAATCATGACACAATTCCTAAAATAATTAGAAAATAAAAGGCCCATAATTAGGTCAAGTGGAGTGTACCCTGCGTGCATATTAAAATATTTTCCTCTCTCACTTCTGGCTCTGTTAGATAAGTTGCAGAGAAATATAACTGAAGACAGATCTTTGAAGACCTATGGAGATATTTTTCTATTAATGCAATGATTTTTGTATGCAGACTTTTATTTGATTTTCATATGATGTTTGGCTTAATTTTAAAATGAAGAGTTTTGACTCTAATTCTAGCCAATGGAGCACTCAAGTATTTTTCAAAAACACCAATAAAATGAGGAAAACAATTTTCATATATAATATAGCAATGATGAAATTCTATGGAATTTTGGGATACAGAATGACAATTAAACTTAAAAAACTTATTATGTTTATCATATTAAAGCTGTTTTTTTCCTGAATATCTTCATGACTCCCTTATCCTTTTCTCAAAACCAGCACCTTGCAATAATCTATTTTATGTACTAATTTAATACTTTTTTAAGGAATATATTATAAATCACAAGTGATTTCAGTTCTACATAACTATTTCCAAATTTATTTTCTAATCTGTAAGTGTGCTTCTTGTAAAAAACCTTTGTGAATATATGATTTGTTTCAAAGGTGAGATATCAAATACATGTATAATTTTCCAAACTGCTTAGTGACCAAAAGGATGTTAACATTCCTCAGTTTGACTGAATTTGAGAGACATTTCTTCCTGACTTACTATGACTTACCTTTTCTTAAACTATTTATTTTTTCTTTGCTTCTTTTTAGATGTAACTGCTTTCCCACAATCTTACCTGTTTTACAAAACAAGAATGTTTTCCTCTAGGGCTCTGGAAACAACAGTTTCACATGAAATGATTTTAAAAGACAAGATTCTAATGTAACATTATCTGAGGGAGGGTAGAAATTTAGCTTAGATCAGTAGCAATTAGCAAACTCAGATGATCTAAACACATTGGCCAGGTAGTCCCTTAAGATCTTCTAGTACTTTTCTACTAACTCACCCAAATGTCTAACAAATTCTTCGGTCTTTTGCTTTAACATAGTTAAGTTCAATATGTCTTCCTCCTACAACTATCTTTACACTCATGAGTCATTTAACTATGGAGGTATAGTCTCAGAAATGCATCACTGGTTGCTTTCCTAACACCAGCATCATGGAGTGCATTACAGAAAACTGGATGGTACAGCCTACGGCATACTTTTTATAGCATATGGTCTATCAGCACCACTATTGTGCAAGCGACCCATTGTTGACCAAGAAGTTTTTAAACAAGCATGAATATAGTTGCATTGTGATAGTCAGATATAAAGTTGTTATTGTCTGTTTATTCCATCAGTCAACAGATTTTGTTGGACATATTCTCTCACTTTTCATTGTTGAAATTGGTGACGGAAAATATGTCACAAAAGGATCCCAGTGATTCTCTTTAGAGTAGTGTTGCCACGCTTCCTTGTTTGGGATTTTCCTGGTTTAGCAATTTTATCCCAGCAGCTTCCTGGTTTGAGGTAGTGTCCAGGCTTCAGTTGCAGCTCACTGAGAGTTAACTGAGTGAATACACAACAAACTAGGTTTAAATTGCCTGAGAGAGGTGCAGACTTCCTCAACGGGGGTGTTACACAGAGCAGCCCCGTCCCACACCTGAACCAGCCACCCCTCTGGGGTCTGTGCACAAATCCCATCCTGCTCCTGAACCACCACTAATACCAACAGCCTTGCCACGCTGTTGTTACTGTGCCATTTCAGTAGGTTTTTGTGACTGTCATGAATAAGAATCACTGCAGACACCTCAACTGGAAGTAAAAGAAAGGTTTCTATTTGCAACAAAAGAGAAACATAGCAAGGTGATACAGTACAAACCCCCCTAAAAAATCACGGGTGATGCCATTTTGGCCTGGGGACTCCTTGCGTGTGGCATTTGGGGTTGTTCCCCATTGGTCTTTGTCTCGGTCTTTGCTGGGGATTGCAGGTCCTAGGAGCTTTTCTCAATCTCTTCTAACAAAGATTCTCTTTGTTTTAACTAATGTCTTATATGAAGCTCTGTCTCAACAGTAACCGACAAGCCCTCTGGACTCTGAGTGAATTGCAGCGGTAGAAAGCCCTGAATCTGAAAACAATCCGTGCGTCCCACATTCCTTAAGATCTACAGCTACCCCAACTCTGCTATAAAAATAGTCAATACCTGCCCCCCGCACCCCACCCCGAGACTGGCACATTTCTTTAGCCACTTTGAAGTTCCAAAGAATCTCTTGTGGATATCCAAAGCATTTTCTGGGTTACTCCTTCCACGCTCCAAACCAAGAAATACCCAAACTTTCTGGGGACGCTAACAGTTGAGAGAAAAAAAAGGATGCTTCTCAAGATAGAAAAAAAGCAGGTGGGCTCAGGTGAAAACCACACATACTTTACTAAGGGTGTACAGATCTATGAGGGGTCTTTTCCCTGCATCCCCAGCACCAACTCTATTCTAGGGGGTTTCTGGGTGGGAACTTCCAGGAAATAGACTTGTCTTTTCCAAGAATCTGTCTCCATAAGTGCCCGCTTACTCCCTATAGCCTAGTCTATTATAATGAACCTAATGAATAAGTCTATGTTTAATCTGATGTTAAATTTCTTATAATGAGGTAGAGGTCAGTTGCAGTCACTCTGAATTGCTGCACTTGCGTCGTCAGCCAGTCAGGCTTGTGAGGACATCTGCAGAAATAGCACCTTATCTAGTCATTTTGAGGCTTCCTTTGTGTTAGAAATTTATTGTTTCCTATCCCTTTTGGTGTCTGGTTTTGAGGCTGTGTTTGTATTAGGAATTTTTTGTTTCCTAGGACCTTTGGTGCCAGCTCTGTGTCAGTGTCTTAACTGATTTTTTTAGGGCCCTGCCTGTTAAGACAAATTTTCTGTGCTATTTGTGTCAATGCCTTTTCTTTCATTCTTAGGCCCTTGTGTGTTGGGGCACCTTTACTGTTTCAGGCCGCCTCTAACCAGCCCACCGAACAATTGCAACACACCCCACTCTTCTGCTACCAAAATATTAAAACTCCAGTTAGTCACAGTTACCACTTTAAAAATTTTGATAAATCTAACTAGAGCTCACATTTTCTTTCTTTCTTTGTTTCTTTTTCTTTGCAGAAAACAGAGGCTTTATAGCTAATTAAGGATGAGCAATTTTAGGAGGAATGCTTTAGGTAGGATCTTGATTGTCCTTGGCAGTTCTGTTTTTTTATGTCTTTTCCCAACGTTTTTTCCAGCATCTTGGTATCACCCCAATAAGCCCTAAGAAAGAAACTGTATCACTATTTGACACCATATACTGTGCATTACATAACAAAAATCTATCCCAAACTTCAACAAGGCAGTCACAAACAGAAACACATTGAAGTTTTGTGGAATCTGTGCACTCTAGAAGGCCTCATCAGAGAAAATCATATAAAAATTTTAATATAAAAGTTGCTAAGGTCAAGCCTAGGATCAAGGCAATGAAGGGACCCTGAAGCATAGTCTGGATTATCTCTCATTGATCCCTTCCAGGAATGCTGCTCCTTAAAACAATAGTAGGTCTAGGAAGTGAGGAAACAAAATGGACAGGAGATGACTCCATAGTAAGAAATCTTTCCCCAGTTAACATTCAGAATTCCCAGTACTCCTGTGTAAGATACATACTAAACTTAATGTTTAAAACTCAGGGAAGATCTCTGTTAAAAACAGAAGACTGGGATGAAATAATGGAACAATTATACAGATTCATGTTACGTAATTTTTTTTATTTTGGCTATTTTTTTTGGCTGTTGATCTAGTTAATGACTATCTTACAGTTGATATCTGTTCACAAAACGATGTAAACTGCTTAAACTATAAATAGTTTCACTAGAGAAAACCTATGGGGAAAATGTATAAATATATATGGAAAAATTGTAGGTACATATAAATGATAAGAACTACCAAAAAGCTGAAATTTGTAGAACCATTTTTATAATGGCGTTGCCACAGTAAAGAAACTTTCCTGCATTTCTTGTCTTGTTCTAGCTAAATTAAAGATCTTTGGTTTGGACAAAAAGCAATTGATTTAAGAAAACAGTTGTTTGAAAAGTCAACTGGATCATCAGGACTACAGATTCTGGACTTTTGTGAGAGGATATAATCAGTAACCACTTATGTACACCAAGAATAGTTTGATGTTAGCACTAATTAGCTCTTTTCTTTAACCACTTACCTCATCTTCTTGTTTCTTCTCTTACCATAAAAACCTTTGTTTTCCCCCTTTTCGGGATTCTATCTGGATTTTCTCCCCAGAATATACCCTATACCCTTGAATTAAAATCATTTTATCCCAAATAAGTGTTATTTGCCATTTTAACTGAATCTTGAATTTTAGGTTGGTAATAATGATATAAACATACATTCAGATACATATGCATATATAACTTATCATATATGTATGTTTTTATAAACATATTGTATATTTTATAAATATATTTAAAATATTATATGTATAATGTATATACACATGGGTATATATGTGTGTGTGTGTGTGTGTGTGTGTGTGTGTGTGTATTCCTTTTCATAAATCCCCCATCCATGAGTATATGAGGGACACTACAATTCTATTTTATTTTCTGTCCCTTTCTCCTCAAATTTAATCATAAGACTTGAGACTTGATGCATGATAAAGTAGCAAATGAACACACAAAGTTTAACTTTTTTTTATGAGACTTGATGGAAAGATATTGGTGGAGAATGAAGGATGAATAAAAATAATCAATACCTGTTAGTGAACACAGAGGATCCTGAAATAGCAAATATGGTTTTATAGTGGTTCAAACAGAACTTTCCAAAGGTCTCAGAATTGATATCTTTTAGATAACCCACTCCAATGTGAAGATTGTCTTCCGGACAATGTCCTCCTAAAAGAGTGGAGGACAACTCCTTAGGAAAAGGACAAACTTCAGCCTTTTTTTGAAATCTTACTGGCCTTCCTTTAGTCAAAGACTATCTGCCACTCCCTGATTTCCTCCCTTCCCTACTACAGAAGTAGGCTTCCTTCCTTTGTCCCCTATAAGAATGTAGCCTGGAAAAATCCTAATCCAGAAGCCACTTTATCTATATACAGTCCCTTCTATCTAAGAAACTTATCTCCTCACCAGGTAGGAAACTCCTCATCTCTCCCCAATATCTCATGCCCCGATTCCCATGCTTTAGCACAGGGTGTAAGTCTTTGTTCGGACACATCTACCTCAGAATTTACCACCATGTATATTTTCCATTGTAGATTATTACATCTGGGCTTTTATCTTACCAATCACATCCAAAGTTAATGTATTTGTTTATCCAGCCTGTGAAGAAATTCAGATAAATGGGGGACTTTTACTTGACCCTCGCAGGTCCTTGAACCAACTAAGTTTCTTGGAAAGACACTTTGCTGTTTATTTCTTAAAGGAAAGGTACAGGCTGGATGAAATGAGCTGAGGCAAGCAGGCAAGAAGAAGGAAGAAGGAATACACTTCATCTATTTTATTGGTTCATGTTGGTTGTTCCTGCTGGCTGCAGGACATGAACCTGGGTCTTGGGCAGTATGTGAACTGTGCTCCATCACCACTCCACCAGTGTACACAACCTTTTCTATTTTTCTTTAACTATTTCCATTCAGAAAAAAGCTTTTTGATACATCATGGAAACTCATTATATTATCTAATTAGAAAAATAGTAAAACTGCAATTTAGAAAGTCTGTATGCCTTTGAAAGCAAAATAGCCATATTTGACATGTAAGTTCTCTACAGCTACCAATGTTCTAATTTCACTATCTTCCTCAAAGTTCAGTATTAAAGTAACATTATACATTTCTGAATATACTTTTACACATATTACTCTTATGGTATAAAAGATAAAAATAATATAAAACAGTAACAAAATTGTGAGAGTTTTCTTGGTTTTGCTTCATCTTTTTCCATGCCTGGAAGAGTGTAAGAGTAGTGGTCTTCTTTATGGAACATGTGGAAGTACTGTTGTGTCTTTGGCAATTGGCAAGGGATCTTTAAAAACAGTTACTCATATGGGTGCACTATAGCGTTCTAAGGGATTCTTGCACACAATTAGTTTAAAGGGAATCAATTTCCAGTTTCTCAACTTTCATGTATGCTCTTTTCAAAAAATCAATCTGTCTGAGAATGCACTCTTATGATGAAGTGAAATTTCTCTTTGTCTAACTTTCTTAGTTGTTCTTCAGCTTTGCAAACACACACACACACACACACACACACACACACACACACACGCTCGTCTCCCACGTATCCTAAATCTTAACTCTCAACACTGATGCAGACATAAATGTCTCTCATGTCTCTAGGTTATCAAGCAGAGGGACACAAGGAAACATAGACACTATAACAAAGACATTTTGAAAGTGGGTACATTACAAATGTTTATTCTCAGTAAATCAAGGCATGACTAAGTTTTGAGATGAACATCATTAACTAGCAATAAAGTTTCTGCAACATTTACTATGTAACTAAAATTTATTTTACAGAGCTAGGAGTTAAAACAATACCAAATCATACTATTGTTTTCCTATTTTCATATATTATCTGGGGGCTTACATGTGAAAATTGGAAAAAATAAAATAAAAAGGAGACCAAATTATGTTTTATTGGGGGAAGTTACGTAGGGGATAGTTTACAATCTTCTAATTTCATATCAACTTAAATTTAAATTTAAAATTAAAACATGTGTTTTTGGAATATAATCATAGATAACCCATTTGGAGGGCAAATATGTTCAAAATTCAAAGAACACTTGTTAGCTAATATGGAATCAGAAGAAAAGAACATGCTTCCATGACTATAATAACCAGCATTTTTAAATTCTGACACAAAGCAAAAATTGCAAATATGTGAAGATTTTCCTAGAATATTTATTGTAACTTTTATTTACTTTTTTAAAAAGGATTTTAAATCTGACACTCAATCTTTTTTAGAACTTCTTATCCATATATTATTTATGAAACAATGAATATCCTTCCTATCTTTTCTTCACATATAGTTGATAAATAAATAAGAAAACCTATCTAACTTTTGCCAAACAGACACATGTAGAAAATATTTATCAAGATGATTCCACTAATTGTTAAGTTTATTTGGGTTTTTTCCCACATCGTCTACTTTTAGAAATTATTTCAGTTTAGTAAGAGATTATATATTTTATCATAATTTTCTACATTTACCATCATAGTTCTTTCAGTACTTTTTTGTCCTGCTTCATGTAGAAATGGCCTTCAGATCACAGCAGTCATTCCTCATCAGATTACAGACACAGTCAAAGGAAGACTCCCGAGACCAGTGTCATTGTCAGAGAGGTGAGTTTCCTGGGGCATTTACTTACTGTGAGTGACTACCAAAGAAAACTGTACTTGAAAATATTCCAAACTCACCGAATTTATACACATTCCTGACACAGTAATGTAATTTTTATTTTACTGCTCCCCCGAAAAGAGGTTAAAGGGGCTGTAGCCCACTTTACTTCAGAGCTCCAATGCTAGTCAACCATCGTGGAATATACCCTCTACTTGAAGTGAATGGAATTTTAAGTTATAGAAGTGATGGCAACTCAGTTTTTAGAAACAAAGGCACAATCGTGTCACTTTCCTTTAAAACAGTATCCTGTCCCAGAATACTATTTTCTTTTGTATAGTACAGTCTTTATTAGCATTCAAGGAGGGAAGGCCTTAAATGAACATCTATTCCCGAAATTTGTTAAGTGAAATTTGTTCACTAGACTCCCTTCTTGCTCTCTTTACCGGACTCTTGAATATTCTCTCTAGATTTTGCATATTGTCTTATAGTCCAATCCTTTCAAACATACTGCTTCCTCAGCCTGAAATATTCTAAAAGAACTAATTCCTATTCTTTCTTCCTATCTCAACTTCAGTGTCATTTTCTTAGGAAGAATTCCCATAATCTGAATTTATTGGCATTTATTTTGGAATCTTAAAGCCTTTTAAAGAGAGGAATAAATAAGAGGATGAGAACTTGGCAACTGTAGCTACTGAGCTCCAACTATATGTTAGGCACTCATTAGCTCTCTTAGTCATTACAGCAACTCTTAGTCATTACAGCAACCCCATGTGGCAGATATTACTATATTATTATGACAATTTCCAACTAAGTATTAAGACTCTGAACTCTGATTGCAGTGACTTGTCCAAAATAATGACTAGTAAGAAGCTAGTAATTACTTCTGTATTGTAAGCCTTTTTTTTTTTTTTTTTTTATCTTGTTTCTTTTCCTCTAGGAAAGCAGAAACCAATGTTTGTTTTGCTCATCTTTGTGCCCACCTCCAGAAGAGGCACAGTGGATAGTTGATAAATATTTAATAGGTCATTAAATCAAGAAGACAGTATGATAGTGAGAAAGTTCTTTAAATTCTATTATCAAGGGTGTCATGAGTCATTCTGTTCTGGATGAGAATCATGAAATGGGGCTTTGTTTCCAAGTAAGAACAGATGAAAGTTTCACTTATTTAGAAAAATTCTGTAGGTGACTCACTCTCAGTGTTAGAAGTGAGGGTAGGATTTTAAAATAGTTAGTAGTGGAAAATAGGTACCTAATATCAGGAAGTTTGATTATCTGACTAGATTTATTGACATTACTCAAACTGTCTCAAAGTTTTCAAAAACAAGAAAAATCTCACAAAATGTTTTCTGCAATTAAGTAGCTAGGTAACCATTCTAGATCATTGTAGTGAGGAATAGGGACTATGTTCACTCTGTCTTGTGATGGGGATGCACAAATTACTCAAGATTCATCTGCACCTGTGAAATGCATTCACATCTTTATTGCAGTCACTCCTAGCAAGGACATAGGTAGTTAACTTATGGTCTGAAGAAAACTGGAAGGTACATAATGTCAGTAACACTATGACTGGAGAGTTTCTTCAGAGAAAGAATGGGGAAGAGAAGAGGCAGAGCGAAATTTAAAATTCCCTTACAAGCTTGGAATCTTCCAAGTGTCAGGTCTGTCATCACAGATGCAATAGGCATTGATTTCACCATTAGGAGTCTGGATCCAGAAGTGTGGAGCCAGAAGGCAAGAACCTGAAATCAGTGGTGTTTTTGATTCAGTCAGTGACCTAAAGTCTATCTGTATCTCAGAAATTTGCCCCAGACTTTGACTGTCGGTTGGAGCTAGTCTGGCCAAGTCTCAGTAATTCTAACTCAGTTCCCTTTTTGTTCACCAGAGGAGAGTGGTTAAGTCTAGATACAGACCACTACACAGTGTAATCTGTTTGGAAAGCAAGCATATTGCTTGTTTCTGAGCTCTATTTTTGTGGAATTTCTTTCTGGTATTCATTTAGTACTTGAGGTGTCTGCCTTTTGGATAAGTTAGGTGCATCCCATTCTATCAGGGTAACAGACACCCAAGGAGACACCATTTTCAAACATCTTTTCATCTTTATCACTCTTAAGCAGTTTTAATTGCATTATTATTTACATTCTTCTAGAAAAAAATCACTACAATTCTTAACAGTGGATTATTCTAAACTGGTACTTATAGTTATCTAGTTTACCTTTATTAAATAATTTGCTGCTTAAATAATACATAATAAAAAAAATAAAAGAAAAACTTTTTAATTACACAGTCACTACAGAGAAAGCAGAAAATACATACAAATAGAAAAAAAAAAAAAGAATGACTGAGACCAATATAAACATGAAACTGTTGGAATGTAGACATATTCATTTTTACCTACTATCTAATACACTGAATTACCATAAAAATTTTAATAAGTCTTTTAAATTGAGCTTTCTGAACAATCTGAAATCTATCCAAAATTGTGTACCTAGGAATTGGCTTCTTCATATACAATTTTTGAAACAGCCTCGTTTTCGTGATATTCTATCTAATATACCTCTAATAGTTCTCATTCTCTGTGTGTTGAAGTTAATAACTAGTCTCTGTCATTCCATTTCTACTACTATTATTAATCTCCATCTGAACACTGTGTAGACAACTGATTTTCTTCAACTACTGAATTTCATGAAGTCTGACTCCTCCCATTTTTCTGGCATGCCAATAAAATCTAGACTTCTCTAAGCATGACTATTTGAAATCAGAGATTAACTATCTACCATATAGTCCTCCATTAAGTAATTTAGGAAACGTTGTGAAGACTACAGACAATAAGAAAATTTATTTGTCAGTCATATTGGTGAATGAATTGTAAGGCAATGAATGAATCTGGACATGTATTAAGTACTTTTTTTGCAGACTTTCTGATTTATTCTATAGATCCTCCCAAATAACCATATCAGATTCTAAAATATTTATTTTCTTCTTCATTTGTTCTGCAGAATATATAAGAGTCTGTTTTTGAATCTTAATTTTCTCATGAACAAAAAGTCAAAGATTACATAATAGGATATGCATTTTAGAGGGCATTGAAACAAATCAGCAATGGATATAAATAATCTTTGCCAATATCCTTTGGCAGATAAAAGTGTATTAACAAAGTCTTCAATTATTTTAACACATGATCAAATATTATATTATGTTCAAAATCTTTTTAAATGATAGCAAAATAGCTTTATTCACTGAGTATCTCATACCATGGCTGGAGAAATGTAGTCTTTATATTATTCGTCTCTTTTTATCTTTCAAGAAATTTGGTTAGAAAGTCAAAATATAAGCTTGCAGATAATGCTAGAAGAGATAATATAAATTTGAATAAATAAATCATAATATTTGGGAATCAACAGTCAAAGAAGAACCTCTACTTGAAGAGGAAGGAAGCAACAGTACAATGTGTGAATAGGAAAAAACAAAAACAAAATAAAAAACAAAAAACCTATTTGTGCCAGTATCATTGCAAATAATGGAAATACAACAGAAAAGTTGGCATCATTTCCTGTCTACTTAGAAATTATCTGGAGAATATTCTAAGATCAATTTCCTATTTCCTGTATATTGAATATTCGAGATTCAGTGCAGTTATAAGCTTATTTGTAATTTTTTTTCCAGTAGATAAGTGAATATACTACAGATAATACTAGAGGAGTAGTATTCTAAACATAACCGGTTTTGTGCCTAACATCAAATTCATTCGAGTATTTCTTTAATTTCTTCGAGTATATTCACAAATTTTCTTTCACTTTATACTATAATTGTATTGCATCCTATGAATTTTGTTGAAGATTGTCTACTCATTTGACTTGTGGTTTATCTTTCATATATGAGTGCAATCATCTTGTACTTCTTTTTTAATTTCTGGCTTATTGTGATTAGCATGATCTCCCGTTTTGTGCAAGTTGCTATAAAGGGCACAATTTCATTGTTTTTTAGTCACTATGTGGAAATGAGTAGAGTGTATTTACCACAGCTTCTTTATCCAGTTCCAATCAGCATTTATGTTGTTTCCATGTCTTCTTTATTGCCTACCACACATTTGTTCTGAGTTAAAGTTCACACAGTTTTTATTATGGACTACTAATTATTCAATTGTTAATAAAAGGCATTTTAAAATAACCTGCTAAACTATATAAATATAAAGATCGAGAAGTGCTTTAGGCAGATATGATTTATTATTGCAGGATACTTGAGAATATTTTTGACTTTGCAAGAGTACTCTTAATGTGTACTATTTAACAGAAACTTCTCCTTGCTGAGAATCTCATAAATTAATTTTCTACTGAAAATCTCTGGATACCAGGATTTATTGCAATAGCCTCAGATTTGTTCTCTCTTTAAACTGACTTCCTCCAAACATCCTAATAAGTTTTGCGTTTAATATGTAATTTTGATTATTTACTTCCTGTACTTAAATCACTCAAATGGCTCTTTGTTGCTTTTAGGATCAATTCCAAACTCCTATGTAATCTGGATTTATATACTTATCTCATGTCATTCCCACTACTCTTTCTTAAACACAGTAACCTTCAGTCATATTGACTTAATTGAAATTTGTGTACTCACTCTGCTTTTCTTACATCTCCATAACTTTTATGCCCTTTTATTCTTTTCAGAAATTACATGATCATTCTCTCTAGGTTAACTTCTGTTAACTTCATCCATGAACTTTCTTGGGAATATTTCTATCTCCTTCCTCTCACCTCCAAAATTGTTCATACTGTTCCATTGTGTGCTCCTAATTCCTAAGCATCCTTTATATCCATACCAAAACTTTAATAATGTCTTTCTCCTGAATGAATTTAATTTCCTAATATATAGCCACACGTATATGAAATGCATGTAGTGAATAATACATGGGACAAGATCATAATTTTGTATTTATCTAAATAAAAGTTTAGATGAACATTTTCTGCCATTATTTTAGCAACTGCTCTATCTTCATGAATAATTGGTCCTGTTCATATTTTCTTGGCCATAGTTCCAGTGCCTTTTCTTCTCTTTTTTTTTTATAAAATATACTTAGAATAATGTTGCCCGAAGAAATTAAGAAAATTACTCTGATTTCCACTTAGTATGTGTTTTTCTTAAGTTGATTTTTGTTTAAAGCAGTGTGTAATATTGTTTGTTTTTTTTTTCCTTTTATGCACTATTATAAATCTTGAAAACTAACTGTACCATTCCATATTTTATTCTATTAAAAGTTGATGTTTTCTTTAATTTGATTATGTGATATATTCTTAGATATGTCACACTTAATTTAAAGATTATAAATGTTTATAAAAGCTGATTAACCGACTATATTTTAATTTAAATATTATAAGTGAAAATTAGTTAACGTATAGTTTATTTCATATTGCAAATAAAATAAAAGTATAACTCAGCAATACACATTTTACTAAAGTACTTATGGAAAATAATATAATTTGGTAAATAGGGTTTAATATTAGATGTCTAAATTTCCATTTATGTGCATTGCTCTAAAGAAACTCTTAATTCCAAGCAGGTAGCAATACTGTATTATTGTATAATTCGTCTAATCTTATTTGAGAAATGGGTTGATTAATTTAAAAACAACTTGGTTGAGTATATTATTGGCTACCTGCCATTTTTAAATGGTCCCCAATAATGGCTTTGTGGAAATTCCAACTATTGTGCATTAAATCTAATGTACTTAACTCCTAAAGACTTCCAACTAGTTTAATAATGCAGATTAAAATACTACAATACTGCACATATAATATTAAAAATCTTTAACAATTATGTTTTAGACTTTCTACAAATGGGGATGAAACAACTTCTAAAAACAAGAAAAAAACAAGTTTACAGCTAAATTCTATGAATAGGGAAAAGTAAATGTTATATATTGATACAGATTTTCATATATAAAAAACCAACAAAATTTTGTATGCTTACATATATGACAGTTTAGACATAGACATACATATATAATATTTTATATTGTCATGTATACTATATGCATATTGTATACACATTATGTTTATGTATATTATTAAATATAGAAGATGGTAGTACAAATCTATGTGATTTTATATATTTGTTTGATTAAAATATATTATTATATAAATAAAACTGATCATTAACAATCTATAAATTCAACAGGCAAAATGAACTTTACATAGATTGTGTGTGTGTGTGTGGGTGTGTGTGCATTCAAATCACTTCCAAATTTTTAAGTATCTTTCTTAATGTTTGTAAATTTAGAAACAAATCCAACCTAACATTTTGTGACTAAAGCTGACAATGTTACTAAAACATTTTAATATCTAGAAGCCATTTAACAAGTGCGAAAATGATATTTAACAATTAAAACCATATTTATGTCATAAAGCAGAGAACTGGTATATCATTGATGAAGGGACTACATTTAATGTTAGAACATTTGATTATGGTTTCTTTATTAAAAACAAAAAGCTGAGATAAATTCTGAATTCTATTTAGAAGCAGAACATATTTCTTATAATAGCAGTGTAACTCCATGCCCACATACATAAATCTGTAGCTTACATTTTATATATTTCTGAAAAATATTATCACAGAAAAGAAAATCATTTGAATAGAATAGAATAAAGCAGAATGGAATGCAGTTTGACTGTAGGCCATTTCTTATAATGGACTCTTTTATAGAGTTAGATATGGAGATGAAGAGAGAGCCAGTAAAGAAAAGCTATCAAAGGAACAAGCATTAAAATACCTTTAAAATGAATAAGATCATTACTGAAATTGAAAAAAAAAATGTTGAGTATCAAAAGTCCTGAATTATGACAATGCCAGACCCTTTGCAGTTTCTCCAAGCATTTTGATTTATGTGTATTCTGAACTGGAGACATAATTTTCCCTATTTGTTCTTACATTCAATGCATTTAATAATGTTATCATATTAATAAAAATAAATATTCACTACTTTTCTTTAATTCTGTAAGTTACTACATGGCATAAATTACAGTTGCAGCCTGAATGTTTGTGTGTCTCTAAAATTCAGGTGCTTAAACTGAATCTCCATTGGCAGGACTGGAATGTAGGCCTTTGAGGAGGTGATTTGGGCATATGCGCAGAGACTTCATCAATTAGTCATGTACCCTTATAAGGAGTCCCAGAGAGCTGGCTGCCCCTACTGCTATGTGAAAACATGGTTACAAAGGGCTGTCTAGAAGTCAGAACACAAGCACTCAAAAGACTCCAAGTCTCTCAGAATTATCATCATGAACTTCCTGTTTTCCATTGTATGTGAAAAATAAAGTATGTTGTTTATAAATCATTCAGCAAGTAGTGTGTCTTTCTTTTTCTTTTTTTTTTTTAAGGAAATGTGTAGGAGGGAGTGAAGATTAGTAGGCAATCAGGCAGAAAGAGAGAAAAGACAAAAAGATTTTTCACTTATTTTTATTATATTGCTCATTGGTTGTATCCTGAGACAAAGCTGGGTCCTTGGAATGTATATGGACTATACCTGTAAGAAGATGGAGGACTTAGCAGCTACTTCACCAGAGCACACCAGTAATGTTTTGCTACAGCACCACTGAATGAACCAAGTCAGAAACATGCCACACAAATACATGTGCATATACACAGGGAACTTAAAATATTTTAAATAAATCTTTTTTAAGCTCTTGACTAAAGCTTAAAATAATTATCATATTTAAAAAATAGAATATTCTAATTTTATCCCATCTTATAGATACCACTTACACAGGTTTTTAACAATTAGTTTTTTGTGCGTGTTCATACACTAGATTTAATATGATTTTTAATGTGAATGGATAAACACATCTATTTTTTATACACATGTCATATCTGAACTTTAAAGACATTTGAGACAGATATGTTATTCTAATTTTGCAAAAAAGGAAATTAGCAAGATATTGACAACTCTGTGATGTGATTGAAAAGAAAAAAGTTTGAATTCATGTTTGCATGACTTCAAATTGATTTAGATTTGTAAACAATGTAACACCAGTATCTAATAAAATTGAGAAACCTCAGCCTTTGTGGATTCTTATAAACTCAAAAACAAAACAAAACAAACAAAAAAATGAAAAACCATTACTTGAAAGTGGTAAAAATATCCACTGTTGTTCAACAATAACCAGTGAAATCACCATCTATGTTTCTCTTTTCCTCACGTATAAGTAATGGAAAATATTGCCTGAAAGTTCTCAATGAGGATTCAACGCGTTAACATTTGTAAACATATTAAAAAATTCTTAACACATGGTAATTGCTTTATAAATGTTAGATTTTATTCTTTTATTTGTAAATAACTATGCTTTAATCATTATTTTTTATATTGCTAAAATTATGTAGACATTGTATTCTAATAGATGAATTTTCATTAACTCCAGATTTTTTATCCAATAATATCATTGGAATTTTCATTAACTCCAGATTTTTTATCCAATGATATCATTCGTTTCCAGGCCTGAACCCTTCCTTCTCCTGTTTTTCTTTAGTTTATCTCCTTCCTCCTTACATTCTTTGAAACTTTTCTTCTGAATATATCAGATGCTTAAAAATAACATAACACAAGCAATAAATATTTGAAATATAGTGCTCATAATTTTCCAGTAATGATTTCCAAACAAATTATCTTTAAGAAACAGAAATTCATTTCTTCATTTTCTGTTCTTCTATTTCCTCACCTCCTGGAATTGCAGAATCTTAGAATGTAATGCTTGACTTGGCAACTTGGAATATGCAAGTAGTTAAGAAAAGGTTTAAGTCTTCCTAGAACTATCTGGGAATATACATTGCATAATAGCATTTAACATGAAGCTTTAAGCCTTTATTATTTTTTTTTACAATATCTTTAGGCCTAAAAACATGAACATTTGGTATGGAAATGAAGATTCTGTTAATTAATTTTGAATCATTCTATCTACTTTTCTCAGTACTATTGACAAAAAGTAGAAAGCACATCAGCTAGTCTCTTAAAATTCATCTAAATGCTGCCTCTTTTTAAATGCATAAATTACTTTTGTACATTTATCTAAATTTTTCTACAAAATTTTTCCCTTAGCATATTCTATATTTCCTGAATTTTTCCTTTTTTTATCTTTTCAAACTATGATATTTGTCTTCCTATTTTTAGGGGAACATAGGTAGATTTTCTCCAATACCTAAGTAATACCTATGTCTGTTTATCTTTTTTTACCCTTATCCTCATTCTTTTCCAACTTTTCATCCATTACTCTGGCTTTTCTTACAAGATAGTTCTAAATCATAAGCTAGAAAACAGCTTTTAGTTCCATTTTTTGTCTGCTACTCCATGTGTTATATTTAAACAATTTACAAAGATACTAATTTCATAGTATATATTGCTACATAAACTTGAATTGACCTAATCACTCTATTGTCATTATCCTCCCTAAATTTTCATTTTTAACCCAACACACAGTCACAATCTACATCCCCATTCTGTCATATTCTACCACCTGTCCGCTCCCACAATTACTATCTCTTTATCCATTGAAGATCACAACAAACCCCAAGTTCTGGCTTGCTAGTCCAGTTTCCTTCCAGATTACATTGAAATCTTGTGGAGGGAAAATAAATACTTTTCCTTCTTAAAGTTCAGTATCTCTGGCATAATGATTTGCTCATGGAAAATATTCTTTGTTTTGCTTCAGAAATTCCATGTACTCTACCAGTAGAACAAGCTTATTATTATTTTCTTGAGCACATATGTTAGAGACCTAAAATTGCCTCATTTAGGAAAGAACCCATGATGATAATTTAGATAGTGAAAGATAAATCTACCTAAGCCTGGCAGATTTTAATTCTTTATTGTCTGGAGTCCAAATTAAATCATTACATTATCCTTAAAGTGTTGTAGGTTGATTCAAGACCATTATGAATCTAATAGATCATTATTGCTTCTTAGTTTTCCCACTGAAGTGGAAGCGACATATTAGACAATTCCAAAATAATGACTTTTTTGGTCATGAACTATTATTATGCTACAGTGTAAAAATAACTGATTTATTAGAAACAAACAAATAGTAGCAGGTGAAAGAATCTCACTGTGGTTTTTAATTTTAGTAATCAACTTTGCTGTCCTGACAAACCTCTGGTTTGAATATGCAGTTCATAATATTTGATTAATAATGTGATTCTAATGTGTTGTGTAATATCAAGATGTACTAACAATATAATTTTTGCCTACATACATAATTTTCTAATCCCTGTAAACTAAAGATATTATTTCCAACATAATTTTTCTTTTTCCAGTAGAGAAATTCAGAAAATTTACTTTCAGAACGACAGCAAACTTGGTTGAAAACAATAGGAACTTTATTATTCCATTATATGTCAAAAATCATACATTATTTTATACCTCAACTATTCTCCTTAAATAAAAGTTGTTGAACAAAGAAGTTAGTCAGTCTTCTTTCTTTAGTAACTATAAAATGGATGGAAAGAACTGAAAAAAATCTGAGGATGAATTCTGATCTCTTTATAAGATACTACTATTGTCTTGAAAATAGTTTGTATTTTTATGGAAAGGATTTGGGTCATTGTAAACTGAATTAAAAATTCAAATTGAATTATAAGTTAAAGAAAATGATCTAAGTTATTACTTGTTTAAAGAAATCACAATTTAATTAAATTAGTTGTGCCTCTCTAGGAATTATTCTTAACATTTTGGGATTATCTACTGAGAAACTCTAAAATATGTGAATGGTTTTTCTAATAACTGAAATGAGTTGTGCTAAGCCACTGGTATTCTTTCAGACTCTTCAGTTTTGTTTTCTTTTTTTTTTTTTTTTTCTCTGAATCATTTTGGGACAGACTTGTGCAAACTCAGAAATACTGTGGGAATTGGATTAGAGCTCAATGTTGTCGAAGAGGTTCTGAACTCACTGTGAATCTTGTTGTCTAAAGCCTCCTAACACTTGAATATTTTGTTGTGTAATGCCCGTGTTTTGAAACCCATACCCTCGAATAGCCTTTTCAGGTAGAATTATTGATTAAATTACTGAGTGAATACCTGAGCAGCCCTAATTGCTTCTCTATTCTGTTTTCCATACTTCTTCATAAGAATTACAGAAACCATGAGTTGAATTCTGTGTTCTCAAAGTGCATAACAACTACTCATCTAAATTTCTTCAGACTCCCTACACCACACTTAATTGCCCTGATGACGAAAGATGCTTCACAGACCACCAACAGAAGCAAAAGGGATGGGACAATTTTCAGTCTCTATTTTGTTATATGGCAACAAATTCCCCGGGACTTGGATCAAGTTCTCTCATCAACTTTTTACAACAGATTTTGAATGGTGATGTCAAAATGGATTTGATAGTTGCAGTGTAATTAAATCCATAGGAGTGAGACGTTGCTCTTTTTTTTTTGTTTTTGTTTTTCTTTCAGGTGAGCTTGCTTTTGAATGCGATAACCTTTATTTTTTATTAATTTTGTTAAAGAAATGTATCTTCTCTCAGGTTTTTGCTTTTAAGAGGAACGAGGCAGCAGGAAGTAATGAAGGCAAATAGGCTGATGGCCAGGAAGGAAAAGAGAGGATGAAGATTGTACGTATGTATGTACATATGTTGTATGTACATATGTATGTATCTGCTCATTTTATGGTTACTTACCCTCTTCCCTGTACACCCCTGCACCATCTACCCTGATTTCCAAACTCAGGTCTTTGCTCAAGTGTGATACATTTTATGTTAATTTCTGGGGTAAGCTGTCCTGTTCTTTCTCATGATGACACTATTCAAAGAAGAGAAGCACTCTTTACAAAACCTTTCTTTTCTTTTCACTTCTAGTCTATCAATAAATCACCATGTGTAATCTTTACATTTATTTATGTATCACAGACATATTGCCTTTGCCCCATATTAACATAAGTTGTATTAGGATAGGTATGTTTCAGGTCTGACTTCTGTTGCATCTCTAATATAGTAAATAAAAACTGAAGTATATAATTCATTTTTAAAGTGAATCGATGAATGCATGAGAGGATATTCTCTAACAGTATTGTAATTGAAGAAGACCTCACTATTCTAAATTTTAAATCTGCCTCATTCAGCTGATATCTTGGTCCATCTTATTCAGGTTAAGGTTCTTAGGTCCTTATCAAAATTTATATTAGTTAAAAGAGAAGCACTTACAGTTAAAATATTAACAGTAGAATAAACGAAGAACAGCAAAGAAAGTCACATTTATGCGGTTGAAAAGAAGAAGAAAAGTACCTTAAGAATATTTATAGTAAACAACAAAACAGTTGCAAAACTTCAGTGACATTAAAAAAAGTCTTACTTATAACAATTAGAATTAATGCAATATAATTAGAATAACCACTGTTTAGCTCACAGTTTTATGTAAGGGAGTTGTGTAAAGTTGGATTGATTTTTGCCAAAATTGGGAATATAATAATATCAGGCTCTTAATTTTACTTTGTAGGCATTGGGGAACTTTCATAATCTATATTTGATGGATTCCTATCTTTGTTGGAGTTAGGCCAAATGGCAATCATATTTCTCCTTTTGTGGTTTTTGGATTTATATACTGTCAACTGAGAATTAATAAGGCTGTAATTTAATCAAGAAAGCCTTTGTTTGAGAATAGGAATTAGGAATGGGTCCACAATCAGGGACATTTCTTTTGTGTGTCCACCAGACTCAGGGCATAGGGACATCTAGAGTCAGCAGAGAAGTGGGCTGAGCTCAGTTCATTTGTTCTATAACTTTGAAGTGATTCAAAATCATTTTTGTCTGTCTATGAGTGGTTGGCAAGGCTTCCAACAGAATCATTGGATGTTTGACAATTAGCAGATGTCCTTTAAACTTCATAGTTGTCAATTGCTGAGTCAGGCTGCCTCATGCACTCACTCAGATTTCTCAGTATGGCAAAGAAAGAAGGAATTTGTTTGAATCAAAATAGATTCCAAATAATTTTCAAATCTGTATTTAAATTGTTGGTTCGTTATTTTATTTTTATTCTTTTACCATAGATTCTACACATATTCTTTCAATTGTATGTTTTCTTCACATTTCTGTCATTAATTTCCTATATAATTCATATAGATTCTGTCCCTCTTTTCTTTGAGAATTGAATTTTTGCACAAAGACTTTAAGGGGCCAGTCAGACTTTTACATAACCCAGAATTAAAAGTTATTTAAAATATTTTTTTCCTGAAACTGGAGCTCCATTACTTCATATTTAATTTGCTTTTCTTATCCTAGTTTCCTAAGGAAGAAATTTAGATGGCTGACTTTAGATCATCTTGTATAAATTTTCCTCTAAGTACTGCTTTCCCTGAATCTCACAGATTTTGGTAAGTTTTTGTTTTATTCATTAGGTTAGAATATTTTCTTGGACTTATTTTTTTTCATTTATCAATCTTTTATTGCACTTGAATTTCAGTCATAGCTTCAAATGTGTCCCCTGTACCCAGCTTCTAAAGAATAAATCCATATTATTTTCTTCCAGCTATTTTATAATTTCATGTATCTCCTTGATCCATACGGAGTTTGGTCTGGTTTATATTTTAGGGAACTGATCCAGTTTTGTCATTTTTCAAATCACTATTCAGTGTCCCCATATTGATTATTTTAAAATACATATCTTTCACTAGTGCATTGAGTTTCCATGTGTCATTTAAAAGTATGCTATTTAATTTGGAGTTTTATTGCATTTTAATGGTCATTTTGCTATTAATTTCAATTTTAATTCCATTGGAACCTGAGAGTAATGTCAGATTTCCATTTCGTAACTTTGTAGTGGTATGTATGATATGTGGGTGACATGAACTGTTAAATTATGATGGATATTCATCAGTAAAGATTTGTCTTTCAAAAACCTAGTGCATATTTGTTTGCTGTTAATGTTCATATTTTCCAATTGGAGAGAAATGAGGGTGTACTTTCATCATGCAAGATGCATTTTATTATAAATATTTTAGATTAAAAAGAATAAGTACCTTAATTTGATATTCTATAAATAATATTTTCAAGACTTCTTTTTAAGTCATTATTATAGAGATGGTATATATGTATGCACATGCATACATATATATATATATATATATATATAATTTGAGCATAATTATCAGTTGACTTAGAGACCATTTAGCCAAGTAATTAATTATTATTCATTAGCATCTCTGGGTGAAACCGGGCTCCTGTCATGTCAAATCTCCATGTAGCTAACCAGGTTTCAGTCCCATTTTTAAAATATCCTAGGCACCTCCCGTCTCAAGGCCTTTGCAACTTGTCATTGTTTCTCCAGCACTTCTCCCTATATATCCATGTGACTCACTTCTAGACTTGATTCAGATGACAGCTTCTTTGAATGCACATTGAAAGTTAAATTTAAAATCCACCCTCATATAATATTTTTCATCCAACTTTCCTACTTCATTTTACTGGCATACTCATTATCATCTACTTTAAAATATAAATCTACACTTTTGTTTATCTCTTTCTGCAGATTAATTCCATGAGAGTGATTCTTTTGTCTTGTGAACTAATGTATCTCTAGAGTCTATAAAAGTTCTCAATACATGATAGGTCTTCAAATATTATATCTGAATAAATATAAATTTAAATGTCCTTGAAATACTCTGTTTTACTTAATTGCTGACTCATTTCCTTGGACAAATCTGACCTTATACAATAAAAAATAACAGTTCATTTCCCATGTAAACACAGCATCTTCCTCTTCATTTAATCCTAAAATAATTTTTTTATTTTTATCACATTTGGAGCTAGTGAAAATCATATACTGTGCTCTTAAAATCTGTTTGGAAAAATGTAAACACTTTTATTTGTATCATTTTAGATTAATTTTCTGACTTTATATTTTTCATTAAATGATCAATATCTAGCTATAAAATATTAATTTCTATGAAAATAATGCAGTTTTAATAGAAAATACATTTAAATGTTTAGTTTTTAATAGTCTTTCCTTCCATCTTTTACCTTATTTCATACTGTTGTGTTCATATCAAAGCATTTCCTATAACATAATTTACATCACAAAGTTATAAAACTTTCCTAACACATTGTCTTTATTATGCAGGTTATTTCAAATTAAGCTTAAAATATTAAAAGAGACATGTCTATGAAATATTGAGTACATTATTTGGCATCATTCATGATGAGTTTTCAGTAGACTAGGTCAAACAGCAAGATCATCTAAAAGACTTCATTGTGCATTTCTAATTCTTTTTCCTATCACACTTTACCAAAATATACTTCTTCCAGATATTAACAAATTATCTTTAAAAATGATAACCACATTTATGTTCCCACAAATGAATGTTTTTCAATTTAATAAACTGTACATCAGCAAAATCATAAATATTATTTTACTTTTGAAATGGAATGTAAACTGCCTAAAGAACTGCCTATGTTGTTTTGTAACTCATTTATTAAGTTTTGGAATTTCTGTCTTCTGTTTATTCATTTCTAAGATCTCATCTATGAATACTATCATACAGATTTACACACATTTCATTCATAAATTTTTTTGACTTTATCATATATAAACTTTTTTATGATAGATAACACTTTTTTTACATGTTTTACTGATATAGTTCCCTGTTTCTGGTTTACTCAGTAATATTCTGAGTAATTGTCACCTTTCATTTTAGTATTATAAAAGACTTAAAATTAGACAGCTAAATAGTAAATAAAATAATTATGTTTCTATCATAGAGAAACAGTTAAGTACCTTACAGACATAACTATTTTCTGACCTATTTCTAATTGAGCTCACAAAGATCTCATTGTGAATTTGATCTACACTCTCAGATTACTTGGGCGAAAATTCTAAATGTACCAACGGCTAAACACAATAGGCAAGTTAATTTTCTTGCTTGTCTCTCTGTTAGAAATGAAGATTGTTAATAGGGTAGAGAATTCTATTTCTCTAAAATTTATATGTTGAGGCTCTAATTCCCAGATGTACTTCAGAATGTGACTCTTTTTGGGAATTGGGTCTGTAAAGAGATAATTAAAGTTAAATGAGTTTATTAGGTTTGGTTCTAATCCAATATATTGATAAGTATCTATATAAAGGAGTGTGGGATTCAATCACAAAGGAAAAGAAAAATACATTTGAAGATACAGGAAGAAGATGATTATTAACAAAAGCAAAGAGAGGAGGATCTGAGTAAAACTGACCCAGCCAACACATGATTGTGGACTCAGTCTTCAGAACTGAGAGGAAATAAATACTGTTTTTTTAAGCTACCCAGTCTGAAGTAATTTGTTGTGGCAATTCTGATTACCATAGGGGTATATAAAGATTATATTGGTATTATTGTTATAATGATTGTGTAACATGTATAAATCACACGGAGTCAGCCTTTGGTGCAAACTGTCGTTTATATTCAGTAATGCTTTCATGGCTTTGAAAAAATGAGCTTAAAACGGGCAGATAGCAGGTGGAATAATACATATCAGATTATAGATGATTTCTAGCTCTTTTATTAATTATATTTAGTAGCTAAGTAAATTCCATTTCCAGTACATATTTCACAAAAGGAAACTTGACAAAGATGGCTGTTGGGGGAAAAAAAAGGAAAAAAAAAACTACAAAATATCTTGTCATATGGAGGTATTTCCTGAACTAGCTTCCTCCTTCCTAATATTAATAATATAGATATATATGCATATATATGAGATAATTTAAAAAGACAGTTATATAGGCAAAAGGAATCTAACTTTGCTTCTAGTTATTTATTGTCACTACTACACAGTGACTCACCACAATGACTACCAAATAAAACCGTCCACATATTGACTCCTGATGTGATACTACTCGCTTTCAAAGTTATGCTTAATTTAAGACTCATGCTAAGGGGTTGAGTTATATAACACCATTTTTTTCCATTTTATAGATGAGAAAAGAGACATATAATGTTCAGTAACATGGTCAAATTCCTGCAGTTAGTACTTATAAGAGTCAGGTTCAAGTTCAGTTATATGAGTCTAACAACAAAGATGTACTGAGAACATATTCAGTATATGAGGTAATGTCTTTTCTGAATTGCTGTTATAGATAGAGAAATTTGAATAATATAATAAAAGTTTTTACAATTCTAAATTGTCTGACTCGATAGTTTCATATTCTAGTAACTTTAAATTCCACAGGGACTTGCAAAAATTTCTGAACTGTTCTTGGGCATAAATAGAATTTAAAGAATTGACTTCAGATCACAGTGCTGGTTAATGTCTTATATTTTTTTACTCACAAAAATTATGTTCATATAAATACACAGGCAAATGTATATTTCACCACCTATCAGCAACTTTAATATGAGGCACCAGAATTGTGAAAAATATAGAATTTAACAAAATATGCACAAATGTCGATCTTTTAATGATACAAACCTTTATAGTCTTTGCTTTTTTTTTTAACATAAACAGATCTACATAGAAAAATAGAGATATATTTGTAAATTAACTTTCTTAAGATATACTTTACATCACTTTAGTGGATCAGTAAATTTTATTTCTCACAAAATCAATGCCTGAGTTTTCAAGAAAAACTATGAGCAATTAAATAGATTTTAGAATAAGAACAAAAGCAAAGACAAAAAAAAAAAAAATTCTGAACCTCCAGTATCCAAATATTAAGGGAAAAAAAGATTCTTATATCACAAGTCTCATAGGCCTGCATCTCCCAATAAAAATGATTTTTCTATTTCTTACCATTAATCTTTCAACCTACTGTTCAAAGCAAAAATTATTCCCCCATCTTGTCATGAATCTGTCAAGGCACTGCTTCCAACAAAATTGACTTCTCTAATTTATGTTTCTTTCCTTGAATCTCTCAAGCTGGTGTTCCCAATTGCAAAAAGAAAAAAAAAATTATTATTCTGTATTTTTGAGGGTTTGGGGTAACAGGAAAATTACATTTCCTTTTTAGTTAACACTTTTTACTAGTGAAACTATTTGTAACTTAATAAAATATTTTCCATGAACATATTTTTATGCATAGAAAAGAAAAATCTATTTCCTTGAATTGATTGTTTGAACCCATGATCATTTTAGAACACAGATATGACCTACTCCCAAAACACATAACCACATTAAAAATCATAAATTAAGTTATTCTTTGTGGCTTTTTATATAATCATACATTGCATAAAAATTGCTTTCTAGTTTAGTAAACTATATATATATATATATATAATAAATCATCTGTAGGATATCCTTACTTTACAATTTGCTTTCCTTTTGGAATCTACAGTTTTAAGGGAAAAGGGAGGAATGTTATCTTTCAACTGAAGTCTGACTAGCAAAATTAGTCTCTGGCATGTTTGACCCGTTAAGTAAGCACATTTTTGATTGTATGAACTAATACATATAGTTTTAAATATCTGTAAAATAATCTTATTTTTAAGTGTCTTATATTTGGAATCCATTATGCTGTGAGCACTTAGTTGTACAATTGCTGGAAATTGTTATTTCAATGCACTATGAACAATTGGGAAACAATCTTTGATTGGTCATAATTGAGGGAATATGTATCTTTTAAAGCTGATCGTGGAAATATGTGCTTATTCAATTGATATTATAACTTACATACTGAAAGCATCAAGTGGCTGACTCATTCTGGTGCAAGAGAATTGTTCCCATATAAACAATGTGACATTTCCTATATATTTGTGAATAATGGAATGAGAGAGAGAGAAAGAGAGAGAGAGACAGAGAGTTCTAAATATATATACTCAATTTTATCAGAATACAAAATCTCTCTATATATTTTTCTTTTAATTTATTTTATGACCAGGGCTTATGATTTAGAGTGGGGGTGGGCAGATTCAAGAAAATAAACACGATTTATTCTGAGTGGTCCAGTCATTCATTAAAAGAGACAATTGCAACACAATAATTAAACAAAATAACCACCATCAAGTTTTTGCGGAATATTATACCTGGAGTAAAACTATCCCAGAAATTATGAAATTTAATAAGAAAGTATATTAGTTCATTAATTTGAGGTTTTGAACCCTGGAACAGAACAGTCAGATCAGTCTATGTAGACTGCCCACAAAAACAGTCTGTGTGGGCTTTTTACAAGGACCCTGGAGTAAGTGGTCTAATTTGATAATTATCTGGAGATCAAGAGAGGAAAGCACAGGGTGTTTTAAATTTTAATTAACTTTAAGGAATGCCAAAGAACTTTAGGGAGTACTCAGAAAGGTTTCCCTCTTGTAGCTTCTTGCTCTCAGATGGGTAAGAGTTGCCTGCTTATTTAAGTCAGGTTTGTCAGAACTAGGCTTGTTTTCTTTGTCCTTTGCAACTTCTGGGTAGTTTAACTGGGAGTTGGAGTGGTGGTCCCAGAATTGAATATGTCTAGAAATGATTTAGCAAAAATTTTTAATTCATATATTGTTGATATCAAGAGGTAGAAATTCAGTGATCAATGTAAATGCTGTGATATCTATCACATTACATATTTTTAAATAATTCATAAATATATCAGTAACATGGAACTAATGCAGATTACAAATTATAGTCTTTAAATAAGATGAGTAATAATAGCATGCTACAAACCAAAAAAATATTCCTATGAGAAAAAATTTTAGCATCAGATCAAAATACAGTTTGTAACTGAAATTTAATGTAAGAAAATATAAATATTTTATTATGATGTGTAGCGATGTGTAACTACTGATCTGGGTGTAATGGGATAGTTAACAAGGGACTGCTTTTCCTTTACAGACATAGTAGGAATGGAATTTTTTGACATCCATAATTGGACGGACATCCTTAAAGGGCAAATAAGAGGAACAAATGAACACTGCATTTAGTCTTTTAACCAAACAAGTTCACTATCCTTTACTTTCTCTGGAACTACTTTGAAGATTTTTCTGAAATACTAAGCTTTTAAGTTATTCCTTCTAAAAATATAATTTCGCATAAAGCAAAATAATTTATTTTAGAAGCTCATCAAACTTAGGATATTTGCATAGACGCTTAAGTCTTTTGATCATTATATTCCTTAACATTTTGCACAGTACCAGGTACATGGGGACACTAAATTTTCTTTAGTTCACATGAGGAAGCATTTCACTAAGAACTCTTTCTGATTCCTAATTATGTTGTAATCAAAGCATTTCTATTTGGGTGATTGAAAATGAGGATTCATGGTTATATAGTCTGATATATAAGGAAAGAAAAAGACTGAAAATGTTTTATTAATACATAAATTTGTGCACACATTAACATATATTACATATAGATGGAAAATTTTAGACTAAATAAAACATCAAAAAGTCATTTAAAACTGCTATTAGTCTGAGGTCTGTCTTTTCTATATACAGTTGGCTGCATTTGAGTTTTCCTCCAGTGAGTTTAAAAATAAGAAGCAAATGTTGAGTTGAATAATGGTTAATGTTGAGAATAATTTACTTCCTAAACTTTGCAAGGGATGTAGTCTCTACTTTCTTTCATTGATAACTGTATTTTACAGTGATCATTATATAGTTAACAATTTCTCTCATAAACATGTTATTTATGTCAATTACTTTGGTTGTCTGTTTAGTTGATTTTATTTGAGATTATCTTTACAGTACAAGAATTAGTAATCATGGTGCACTGATGGAGCAGTGGCTAAGTTACTTGTCTCCTGATCAGGGCCTCGAAGCTTGGTCCTTTGGATTTATGTTGACTGTGCTTCAGCCAGAGGTAGTTGACTAAACCAGAATTCTACCAGAGCACACATGAACTCCGATGTTGATATTCTTGATGACAGAGAAATATTTAATCATCAAGTAGCTTAAATATTGTACATAAAAGGGAATGTTTTTACTCAGAATTCAAGATTCAGTCCAAATAACCAGATGTGTTTTAAAAGTTAAAGCTAAATGCTGAGGACAGTCAGTCTGTATTTTTGCATGTTAAGGTGCAAGCATCATTAGATGGGGTTAAGGAAGGCAGTAATCTCACTGTTTGAATATTTCTGATGCCATTAGGAATTCAGGAAACTGACAAGGGACCAAGATGTGTCCATAGAATCATTTCAGTGATTTCTCTGAATTCACTTAAATTCATCATGTTCAGTGTACATAACTTCAGAAAATACATCCTTAGTTCCAAGTTAGAGAAGATAAAAAGAAAACTGGAAATAATATGAGAAATCATATTCAAATGTTAGAGAAGTTGAGGAGAATTTAGGATTCAGTGTATGTGCATGCAGAAAACAAGACTTTAACATAATGAACAGTATTAAATGATAATAACTATAAAGGTGCAAGCTCATTTCTTTCTCTAAAATTTCCTTATTTTACCTGATAGCTTATTTAAGATGAATTTGCTTGTTAAGTCTAATTTTAATAAACTTGGCCTAATTATTTCCATAAACACTATAAGGATAGAATTAGCTACAGTTGCTGTTTTTCTCTTTGTGTTGCTGAACTTTCCTATGGAATCCTAGATTGAGTTCATAATAGCCTCTCCAAGCTTAGAAGCTATGCCAAGTTCTTGCTATTTGATCTTACCTACAATGCCCACTCATTTTGGTTGCCTCCTCTGTTTTTTGATATTCCCAAGGAAATGGCAATAAATTTGAATAAACTGTGGTAAGGGAAATTCTGAAGTTGGTTCTTCAAGATTCTCATCACTGATATTCTATGAAAGACTAGTCTAAGTTCTGTAAAGATATTTTGGAGATGCAAGGTCTTATATTAGCTTTAAGATTAGAGATATTCTGGGTGAGTCTACTTAATCACAAGAATCCTTTAAATGAGAGAAATGTAAAGCACTAGAAGGAATTCCAAGAACCAATTTTTTTACTCAAAGATGAAGGAAATCATTTGATGAAGAATCTAGGCAGCTTCTAGAAGTTGAGAGTGTCCCTAGCGACAGTGAGCAAGGCATTTAGGACTTTGATCTTCCAAACTAATATGTAGTAAGTGGGTGTTCTGTAGTCTTGCTTTTCTTTTTGTTATGCATCAAGAGAGAACTAATATAATATCAAACAAGATGAAGATATTTGAAAATGTAAAGGTACAGTCTAATATCACTTAATGAAGCCACCTGTAAAAATCCCAGGTCAGCAACCAACAACTTCATCCCAGTCACTTAAAAAAAGATTGATGACAAAAGATTATCTCAAGATTATGAGGAAATTCATCCTTGGAGATATTCAGATGTGTAAAGGAAGAAAATGGAATTCAAGGGAAGGAAAGAAGTATTGTGTTATTTGGGGGGTAATGACATACACATTTAATATTCTCCATTCTCCAGGGTATCATTTTGGAACTCACTTATTGAGTAGAGTTGACTTTAAGAACAAAATGAGTTGATGATAAAACCTCATGATGGTCATTATGATCAAATTTGACTATTGGTTTCAATGGCAAACTGGAAGTATCCAGTAGCTTCACTTCTCATTTCATTCTTCTCAAAGAACCGTTTGTCCATGTTTGCCCTCTTATCATAGCCATCTTATTTTTAATCTATCCTGTGTTTAGTCATATATTTTAGATATTCTGAAAGACACATTTTTTTCTGCAATAGTATTTGCCATTCATGCCAGAATCATTTACTCTGTATTTTGTCGTTATTTTATATTAGGAGTTTTCCCCCTCTATAACTACATTATAAAATCTTTCACATTAAATTGGCATTTCTTATTTGCTTCCACCACTTGATTGAAATCACTTTCAGGAAAGACTGCATATTTTTCATGTTTACATATGCACCAATTTATGATTAGATAATTCATAATAATCACTGGTAATGTTTATTGATAAAAATGAATAATGGTAATTGCCTCTAGAACAGTAATACAAATTAAATAAGGATGTATATGTTAATGACTAGGAAACAGAGCATTTAATTTCTGGCTATCATTACTATAATTAATAATGTTTCTTATATCTTTCAAGTCTCACTTTTCATTATATCATAGAATGGTACATAATCTTTGTGTAGATAATGAATATGAACTAGAAGAATAACACACACTGAAAGACATGTTTTTCATGGTAAACACAGCAGAAGTTGGATTGGATTTTGCTTCTTGCCCATCTTATCAGTTCTATTGTGCAGAAGATAGCAGCTCTGGTTTGTCCCACTGATTTTAACATACTATCCCACAGAGAAAACTATTTTCTTTTACAAAAGTCTGGATAATTAAACAACATCCTGAGTCCTGATGTGGTCTTTATTTTGGCATCCTCTGGATGTCCAAAGCATTTCCTAATGTAGCTAATATCTGAGTATACCTATAAAGCATTCTTGTAGTGTAAGTATTCCTAGATTATGAAGCTTGCCAAATGCAAATGGCTTCTCTGTTGTATTAGAAAATTGTCAAGTACCTACGATTAAAGCAATGTACAGACTGTTTTCCTTATTGACTTTCTTGATGGAAATTGCCACAAAAGTGGGTTGGTTTTGAATGAACTTGTAGAATCCCTTTTTATCACAATGTACTTTTTGTTTTGATTTTGCTACATATGGTTAGGGCAAAATACTGTGCATCCCATTTAAGAAGATTCTAAAAGCAAATACATGAAAGAGAATATAAGTCCTGTGTGTGTCTCAAAATGGAAAATCATTAGTTTAAATAAAGGCAAACTAGAATCACTAATTGATGCATCTTTACCCCTGAAAGCTGCATGAAATGACTGCTGTGGGTATATAATAATTAAAACGTGTTGACAACAATTTAGTGGGTATCCACTGAAATTGTCAAAGTGCTATTCAAATTAGAGAGAACAATTAAATCATTCAGATATAGTATTGTTTGTCATTATAATTTTCAGTATCTGGATGAAAAGCAATTGTTAATACATATGTAGTTCCATCTTCAAAATTAACGAGGGCATGGATGATAACTTCCTGTGCTTTTCTTTTTTCAGTTTTTCTTTCTTAATAGACTAATGGTGTGCTGAAATAACTCATCGTTTCTGTGTTGATACGGATGTTCAGGTTGACTATATCATAATTCCTCTCATTCTAATTATGCCAGTTGCTTGAATCATATTCTAAGTTCTAGACAGCCATGTGTTTAGAGAAGCCTTTTGCAAGACATGTTTGTGCATGCTTGATCTTCTAATTTTCCATCTTTTTCCATATCATTAGGAAAGACATTTTTCCAGAAAAATAAAATCTTGGTTGGGAATCAGTGCAAGTCTAAGCTGGCATGGAATTTTTAGTCAGTGTCTGAGATTTCACTTTGAATCATTACGTACCTTTCCATTCTTACCTAAATGCAGAAAAAATCATGGAACTATAAAAAATAATTGGAGAATTGACATTTGAAATATTTATCAAAGTCTTAATGCTATGGATACTAATAGTGTTAATAAATGTTTTCTAGATGAATGCATTAATTATTGACTCTTTCAAATTAAATTAGGAAACCTTGAGAGTTTCATACATTTTAGCACTACAATTTGTCATACATTAAATAGAAAAGTGCTGTTCAATGAAAACAATTTAAGAAGTGTATATCAATTATATAGATTATATGATCAACTGAGCAAATATGAATTCAGAACACCTTTGTCTATCTGTGAGTGTGTGTGTGTGTGTGTGTGTGTGTGTGTGTGCACTAAAGAGACCAAGATGAACAGCACATTGTTCTTGTGAAACTCACTCTTAAGAGGAGAAACTAGACAAATAGCCATAATTTCAATGACATGATCTAAAGAAAGTATTATATATAACTTGAGGATTTAGGAAAGAAATTCTGGAAAGTTGAAACAAAACCTGAATGGTGAAGGATGGCACAAAAATTTGGTGTGAATACTTTAAGCCGGAAATTATAAAAAGCAAGAACTTTGCAATAACGATATCAATGAACATAATAAATTATAATTTACCATAGGTAAATCTAATTGAGAGCTTATATTATGATTCCATGCCATACTGCATTTTTAATCTTTATAATGTTGCTGTTTTTATAATTACTCCATCTTATGATATGAGAAAACTGAGGCAAAAGAAGGATTCAAATTACATAAGCAATACACAAGAAGTAAGTTACGAAGTCAGAATATGAACTCAAAATTTCTTGAATATTAATAAAGGCAAATTTTAAGCAATTATAAAACTAATTAAAGCTTATTTATATTGTGTTAAATTATATATAATATAAAAGTGACACATATATAATATATATAAGTGTGTACTTGAGTAGAATTTATTATTCATAGTGCTGCTATAACCATCCCTAGTATCTAATTCCAGAACATTTTCATCAACCCAAAAGGGAATTCCATACCCATTAGCCATCAAACTCATTCCTTATTTTCCCCCTCTTTTTTTCCTAGCCTTGTGAATATATGTGCTTATCTATTCATACTTTAAGCCCATTTTCATTTTAGGTTATGTGTTTCATTTTATGGATTATAAATGTGTTGGCATTAAACTTTTCAACTTTAGTTTGCCTGCAGTCCTTTTATTTTTTGATATTGACATTTATTTTTATGCTAGTCTACCTAAAAATTACTTGTAGTGAGTAGTTTAAAGATCTGTTTCAATTATTTTAACAAATACTCTTAGTAGAAATAATCAGATCCAAATAGTTGATCTTTGAAGATAATATGTGTTTACTTTGCTAATTTACTTAATGTACTTTCTTTGTATTTGATGTTCTCAAGTCACATTATCTTGATTCTAGTTGTGGAAATCTATTCATTTATGTCGCAAAAGATTCATGAAGTTTCCAGAATCTGAAACAATTTTATCTTAAATCAATGCTGCAAAATCATCAAGTATATCACTGCATCATTACATATAATTTCTTCACCAGTATCTTCTAGTTTTCCCAACACATAAATGCTAAAATCTCTCATTTTATCTTCAAATTTCTCAACTCCCCATTTATTTTTCTGTCTGTATCTCTGTACTGAACTTTTCTGTCTCTCTATATTAATATCCACATTCCTGTTATTCATTCTGTCCCCATTTGTGTTTATTCTACTACTTATGTCATTTGAGATATTTTTCCATTTCTAGAATTTTAAGTTTGCTATTTTCCTCTTTGGAGTTAGCGTTTTGTTAGTCTCCTTTCTTTTACCCACTGGAATGTCTCTTATAATTATTACTTTACATATTTGAATATTGTATACCTGATTCTGATTATTTAATCTGCTTATAGTTTGTCATTTCTGCCCCAGTAATCTCTGATTATTTTATTTTTTTACGTTTAGTCCATAATCATTGAAATATATTATTCAGAAGACTTTTGTGATAATGATATCACAAATTTATGATAATGATAATATCTATTGCTATACTAAGGACCATGTTTACTTCTAAAAGGGTCTGAAATATTGAAAAGAATTAGAATTTCCACCTAAATTCTATGCTTTTATAATCTGAATCTGGTAAGGAATGGGTTTTCTGCTCTCAGATCTGCTTTAAGCCAGACTGAAGATTATGCATTATCAAGGAAGACTCTTCATATACCACTTTCTCCTCTGTGAAGTTTATTAATTACCTTGTGTTGGGCAGTGCAACTTTTCTCCCAGTTATTAAATATTCATGTTTGGAATGATGGCTTTATACTGGGAACTCCCAATCTGATTTTTTTTTATCTTATATTGACAGAATTTTGGTCTTTTCTTTGTTGAATTAAAATCATAAACCTAAAACCTCAAAGAATTTGCCTATTTCTTCAGAGAATCTATAGCTTTTTTATGAGCTTTTCTCTTTTGATTTTTGCTTTCCTCTATTTTTAAGTTAAAATGTTTTAATTTATTTAGATTCCTTGATAACTAAACTATTCAATTAAAGGTTTAAAAGCTGTATTTTATGTGTTGAGGGAAGCTTCAGCATTATATTTACAGAAATAAGAGTGATGTATTATTTCTACATTTTGATTGTTTTTTGAGTAGTAATGTGCAAAGCAAAAGGGAGTTGGGAGTTAATAATTCTGACGAATCCTCACAGGTACTCAACATCTCTGATTCTTTTTTTTTTTCTGGTTAAACTTCATGACTGGTACATTTTTAATCAATAAATGACATAAATTTAAAATTACAGGAACAACCATAATAATAAAATCTCTAGGAATTAACCTGTTAATTATTTAAAAGGACTAATTTCCGGATCATCTCCATGTTTTTTCTGCGTGCAAATTCTTCAGGGGAATTTGTCCATTCCTGACTTTGCCTGACAGTACAGACTTTCTCTGCTATCTTCTGCTCTGTTTCTTTGGCTCCTCCCCAGATCTCCCTCTTTGTCTACTACTTTCAATTTATGATTCATTCAGGCTTATCACTTTTAATTTGGCTGCTCGCCAAGTAATTGCCTTTGAGAGAGTGTACTTTCTCAACTTGCTCAATAGTTCTTAACAAAAAATATGCTATAGTTCTTCATCTATCTCTGACCTAACAGAAAATTCAATTTTCCTGGAACCCCAAAACATGAGTCATTCTGATTCTTGTGGGAGAAAGTATTTAATAAAATGATTATTTAATCAGACTAATTGAATGAGAGACAATGTGATTAGTGTACATGTTTAATAATGCCAAATGCACCTTCCAAATAAACATTTCAATAAACATGATTTCTCTTTCCATCAGTTTCAGGCTCTCTAGTTATCATGTTTTAAAAAATATGAAGATGACTGTGAAAAAGAAAAGAAAACTTCATTTTCTATAATAATAAACAAATCCTAATATTTCAAAAATTATTAAAATAGCACATCAAATATGGTATTTGGAAACATGCATTTTGAAACTCAGAAAAAAGTTTAAAAGGTTAGTAAAAAAGGTTTGATCAATGGTACTAGAGAAGAGAAAGTGAGAGATGGATTTTGAATAAAGTCTTTATAGGCCAACTTGATTGTAACTACGTAGATGCATGATTTTGATGAAAAGTAAAATTTAGTATATGTAATTTAATATACATAAGCCAAAACTACCTTTGTTATTTAATTTGACACCATGTTCATCTATGTAATTTTCTTCCTGTAAATTCCAATGTTAATTAAAAGTAATATATTTAATGTATTAAGAGCCAAAAGTTAGAATATTTTTAAGTTAAATAGCATGCTATATCTATTTTATGAAGCTTTTTTTAATTTTGCTTTTATTGTTGTCACTTCATAATGTGGAAAGCATAAATGTATATACAAGGAACTCTTTCTATATAGATGTTTTCATTTATATTTTCTCATCTCTTGCAATGGATATAATACAGTAATTTATCTGAGAACATATATATATATATATATATATACTGCTGGACATATTAATTTTATTTTTTTTTAATTTTCAGTTCATTTTGAATTTTTTTCTTTGATTTTTTTTTTTAATTTCCTTTTAAAGACCTTTCCACTAATATTTGTTCTGCCTTTGTGGTTCATTCAGTTTTAATATTTAAAGTGGCTTTTTAAAAAGCTGATTGGAATCTTTCTCTGAATAGGTTTAGTTTTCAATTATATATGTGAATGTGCCTTTTCATTTAGCAATCGCAAACCATCAGAGACTGCAATTTTTAAAGAAAGTTTAGTCAAGGGCATAAGAAAAGTTGGAAAATTCACTGTGTTTAAGACATCACAAAGTTAGAAATGAGGAAGACCAAGTAAAACTACCAGATTGCATAATCCCACTGATACTGAATAGCTACCGAAGGTAAAGAAGAGGTAAGGAAATCAGGCTTGTATTCATCTATACAGAAACGGCAACTGCTTTTGATCTTGGCAGTTGAAAGTCATCATTTACATTGTCCTGAAGCTTATTCCCCATTTTCATCCTTGTAAGAAAAAAAAAACTGCCTATACGATACTTCTCCATTTTCTGACTTTCCAAAATGTGCCATATAACATTACTAATTTAGGTTTTATTCTTTCAGAAAACTGCCAAATAAACGAAAAGACACCTCTCACAATGTGATATTAGCAGCTCTGTGTTCCAGAGCATTATACATCTCACAATGCTTTTAATAAAAGGTGCTTTGAAAAAGAACTATTTTGTCAAGGACCCTATTATTTTTAAGTTTCCATCATTGTGCTCCTTGACTAAATGCTCCTCTTACTCCCTCAAACCACTGAGGATCACAGAGCTTTGCAAAATTGTGATGTTTTCATTATTTGAAACCATTCTGTCTGTCGCACGTTATGTTGGAGTTTGCCTTAGGCAACAAAAGGCCTGATGGAATAGTGTCAAATTCACCATACAAATAATTATTTCAAGTAACATTATTTTCTCTTTCAGGCTATCTAGTTATCATATTTATCACATTTGCATTTTAAGATGAACTTTTTGGGTTTTCCTAACAATAGAAAAATAGTTTTAAAACATTCATTGCCTTTCTCTACTATCCAGCCTGTACAGGGCAAGCATATATTGTACTTTACATTTTTCAATTCATTCTATTTCTCTAGATGGCTATCAGGGAACTGTCTGTGTCCTGATAATTTAGGTTTTCAAAGTTATGTAGGATATTCGGTATATAGTCTATATGCTCTGGTATATGCTGCATAAATGGAAATAATCACTTTCCCAAGTAATGGAACCCATGTATATATGATTTTAGAATTAAAATTGTGATGTCACAGTCCTTTATAACTTGATCAAGCACAAGCAAATGGATCATGTATTTAAATCTATATTCGGCAGTAAACAGAACTTAAATATTTGTAAAGAATAAGGTACAGAGAGAATAGGGGAAATACTGTTGAAGATCCTCAATTTACTCTTAATATTAATTAGGGGTTAGTCTTTATGTCAAAATGTGTCTTACTACTAATCACTTTCCTAGTAAATATGCATTTCCCATTCTTTAAAACAGTATTACTTACTTAGATTTTAAAAGAATGCAAATAGCATGTTTCATATTACAAGTAACATTTAATTTAAAGATTAAATTAGGCTAATTATGCATCCAATCTCATGAAGATAAAATGACATGTTTTCTCTTTTTTGTTAAACAGGGCCTGCTATTTAATAAGTGAAAGAATCATTCGTAAGCAACAGAAAAAAAATAAACTAGAAATTTTTACCTTTTCTATTTTTCAAAATTGCGTTGATTATTCAAGTACTTTACTTATGCATTTTGATTTTCCAAGAGAATTTTAAATGCTGTCCAATATTGAAGATTCCTGTCATTCCCAGAGCAATAGCTCCAGTTCTTCAGGGAGCTTATGAACATCAATATTATTTTGCAACATTTTTCTTAGTGGTTTTACATGTATATTGATGTCTTTATTTATCTGACCATTCATTTTTGTCGCTATTATAAATGAGACTTTTTATGACTTTTGCTTATTTCCTAACTAGACATTGACACTATTCATGAATATGTCCTACATAAATTTTCATGATTCACAAATAATAACTCTTTCTTTTACTTCTTCCTCATATAATAATTTTATTATTTTTACTTTCATTTATTCACTGAGACATGCACTGTTCTTTTGAAGACAGAATGACAGAAGCGAACTACTGTTGTTTCTCAAAATTTGTGACTAAAGTTGTTGTCTCTAGTATAAATTCACGGCTAATTTATTTTAATCATTTTATTATATAAGAAATCTTCTGACAGACCAATTTTGTTTATTGTGTTTCAAAAATGTCAATCTTTATTAATATTTTTCTTTACCCATAAAGATCATTGTATTCCTCTTTAATGTTTACTGTCATGTTTTGATGACTAAATTTCACATTACCTAGATTTGTTCATTTAATAGTTGTATCATATTTGCAGTTATTTTATTTAGAATTATTGGATATGTCAAAATATAAGAAAGACTAAATTAATTTGTATTTTCCTTGGAATCTAAGTATGAATCTAGTTGGTTATACTGAAGAAGTGCCTTAAAAGGATATTTTTGTTGGGGACTTTCTACAGGACTAAAAAATCTAGGGCAATACAAAAGTATTTCTAAATACAATCAGGTAGAATTTATTGTGGAAGAGAGGCTCTGATGAAAAAAGGAAAATACTAAAGGGAACAGATATGCTAAATTCAAAAAATTTTCCACTGATTGTGTTTGATTGATTTTTGTGAAATTGTATCTGGTGCTTCTTTCTTTTTCTTTCTCAGCGTTTTTTCAAATTTTCTCTTAAAAAAATATCCTTTTCTGCTCTTCAATCTGTGCTTTTCTCTTTCTCTTAGAGAAGAGGTTTTGGAAACATTTGCCATGACTAAGATGTGCTGTAGGCAGAGATTCCAATTACACAAGTTTGAAGCTACTTCAGTATTCTCTTATGATTCCATGAAATGAAAGTCTGCCAGCCTTTGCAGTCATTGATCTGCAAGAGCACTTTTTAGTCAAGTTATAGATGATTCAGGCAGTTGTCAGTTTACAAAATCTTCTGCGAGCGCTATTAAATCACAAATATCAAGAAAAAAGAGAAAAGGGAAAGTCAGATTCAGCCAATCCATACTCAAATGTGAGAATTTGATCCTGTTTTTAATAATTCCATCAATTTTACTCTCTGGAGAACTTCCTGTTGACAATATGTAAAAGAAAATTGCTGAAAAACTAAAACTTTTTCAAGTACACTTCCATCTGGCATTTATCTTAGAGAAAAGCATATGCTAATACAAAAAAGCAGAGTGGCTATAATAAGGCAAACTATTTAACAACAAATGGCAAACATATTTTCAAATGTAGGTTTTGAAATATATGCTCAAAACAATATTTCTTAAAGGTGCATTTTCCGTGATTGTGTGGCAAACTTTAATTTTTGACTCTTTAAATGTACAATAAGTAGTTTTTGGCACTACTTGGATGTCATGGTTAGTAAAATATACGTAAATGTGTAAAGATTTTGTTTTCTATTATCAAAAGACAGGAAATAAAACATATTTATATTGATTCCATTATGATAGAATATAGACAAGTTTTTATTGTAGACAGTTTTTTTTCAGGCCATGTATTATATATACATAAATTTAATATTTTAAATACTTCTGAAAACTAATATATTGATAAATAAGCAAGATAATAACTTTTATTAGTAATAGTATATTAAAATATGAATTCATTTTTATCTTTTACTATGCATTGAATAAAATAACTTTACATTAATATGAGTTAGCTAAATGCAACATAGTTTAAGTAACTAGAGGTCTGTAATATAAACACTCACTATTACAAACATCTAATACAAGTTATCTGAACATTTTAATAGAAAATAAATGGGTCATAATGTAATCTATATATACAATGAGGTAAATTTTTTCAAGGGTCTAATATACTTTCCTAGAGTTGTTATACAGGAATAGTTGATATTAATATCAATAAATGATGAACTTGAATATGTTATGATTTAAGTATGTAACACATAGAAAATGAGTGATCACAATAATTACACATTTAGGAAACTGCATAATAACAATGTTATGAATAAAGGTATAGGACAAAAGTATTTGAACCTACAAGATTGTCTTTCTTCTGTTAAAATTGGGGAAATTATAATCCAAAACTGGTAGTTGTGACAATTTATTTTTAATAAAAACTAGGGTTATTAAACAAAATCTAGAATTCTTCCAGAAGTCACTGTCTCATACCTATTATCCACCTATCTCTTTATTCTAGAAAAAAAAAAAATTAAAGACTAGATTGTGCTTTTGTTAGAATTCTCAAGAAACAAGCCTGTGCGAAATTTTCAAGGAAGGTCAGTAGGCTAAAGTTAAAGAAAGGAATTGGTGTGTTGCAACTAAGTGTGCAGACAGTCTTGAATTTGTTATTCCTTGAAAATTCTGTTTTTTCTCTTAAATTATTCAATTGATCAGATAAGACCTATTAACACCATGGCCTCTCTCTTCTTATTTGAAGTTAATCTCAAATGAAAAAAAATACCTTCATGGTGACATTCAGACTGGTTTTTGACCAAATATCTGTATACCAGGGTTTTGAGAAACTGATTTGAAAAAAGCAACATAGGTAATGTATTTTATGTTATTCTGAAATATATTTGGCTGAAAGATACATTGAAAATCTATCTAGTGCCATAAAACTCTCTGCAAATCAATATTTTAAGATTATAATATTAAATTGCATATTTAAATTAAAAGTTCAAATGCCAGTTGAGAGAACTGATTATCTTATGAAACTCTATTTTTAGTGAACTTATCTATACATGAATTTTTAAAGGAATAGCTAGCAAGTATTCAAAGAGTTGGATCTCATATTTGACATATTCTGTCCTCTATACCATAGATTTTCTCCCCAAGAACTCAACTCAATTTTGTAATACTATCTAACTATGAACTTTGCTGTCCTCAAGCAATCTCATTTTACATTTTTTGCGAAATTAGACAATGCAGCTCGGCTACATGATAAAATCTTTCAATATGTATTGAACAGTTACAAATCAATAAAACCCTTTGCAAATGATGTAGTCTAGCTTACTTTTTATTTGGTTTCTGTGTTGATATCTGGATTTACTCAAGAATCATACTGGACAGTCTTTTCTACTGCAATGATTCTGCCTCACTTTTCAGTCCCCTTTGCATTTGAACCAACGAGAGATTTATCTAAGATATGCTGCACATGGACTAAGCAACTACTGATGGAAGGCCACATTTACTATATAAAATATTAGCTTATTGTTAAATTTATTTTGCCGCTTTCCATCTCATATCAAATACATGTCAAATGCAAGAAGTTCAGCTCCAAGCCAAAATAGTCATGATTTTTCAGATGACACAACAGGCAATTACAAAGTTTTACCTGGTAGACTCAAAGGGGGATATCGGCTCTTTTCATACCAGAGTCAGTGCATAACTGGTCAATATATTGTAGCCTCTGAAGGGAGTTGCAGTCAAGTATTCAGACCTTTACCCTTTTGGTGATACATTTATTCATATTTGAATTCCTATCCCCAGGGCCATCATTCCCAGATCCCTTTCTTGGGGCTTGAGTACAGGTCTTTCTCTGGTGCTCTTGACAACATTGATGATATTTTTCCCCATCCTGACTCAGTACACAATAATTTCCATACCTAGCTCTTCCCTTTGCTTTTACTCTAAACGGGATCCAGGATCCTCCCCAGCTGTTGGTTTGGGGCTCCCTCAGTAGTAAAATGATCTGCCTAACTTTCCACCAGGATGTGTGGGGTTTTATGGAAAAATGAAACAACCTTTTGCTTATAGTGTTGCAGTATGCGATTAAAAGTTTACCTCTTTCAATTTTGGCTTGCTGCTTTAATCAGCTGCTATGACATTTAGCACCTCAGCTCTCTTGGCTCAGTTGAGCTCTTCACAAAATCTAGTGATGAATTAAAATGATAGCTTCAAGTTAAAGCACTTGGCCAGGTCACACTTAACTTTACACTGAAGCTTTTAGTATTTCTCTCTTGATACAAACCAATAAAAGTCCACAAATTCCCACAACTAATTGAGGAACACAATATTTTCTATACTTACTCAAATTATTGTAAGTTTGTTATCATTGTTTTAATACTACTGAAATAGACATTTATTCACTCATTTTTATTGAACAAATATGGTGTGAGGAAACTGTGATTTGGTCTGTATAAAATTATATGGAGTGCTAACATTAAGATAAATAAGACAGATTCTATTTTAATAAGTAGCAGTTTGATAAAAGAAACACACGCAAAAAGTTAAGTAGTTCATTAACATGAGAAAACCTTGGTTAGATCACAGAGAGGCAATAAACTAATTCTTTCTGGATAAGATGTCATTGGGAAGATAGTACAAGTCAGCTCTTATAGGATGAATATTTTTATAGAAAGGAAAAATGTAGTCAATATTTTTGGATTGGAAAGAAGTTATACAACAGTATTAAAAAATAAAAGATCACAGGAGGGTTAACATGTAGACCATACTAGTGAATAATGAAAATTCAATAGTGATATAAGAAAAGTGACAATTAGTACAAGATGATACTCGCAATAATAAATTTTGTTGAATCTTGGGCATCATGCTTGTGAGTTCTAACTTTATCATCTAAGGATGGAGTAATACAGAAATGTGCAAAATAAATTTAATATAATAATGATTTTTAAGGTAGGTTGGTCAAAGGTTCTTATAGATAATGTATGTATGGGAGAGGAAATAAATGATCAAAAAAGAGAATCACTTAGGAGTGCATATTATTAGTGAAAATCAGAAATCAATAATAGTTTTTTCACTGAAATCTCTCATTAGTATAACACATGAAACTTTAAGAAAAGACAGATGTTTGGTCTCCAATCCACGTTTTCTGAATCAGAATTTTAGGAGGAGAGGCCTTATCGTGTATATGCATATTGAAATTTTCCATAGGTTGATCTAATGGCCACATTTGCAAAAAAAAAAAAAAAAAAGTGGAAAATTACAATAAACACAGAAGACAGAAAGTGATCTGACACCTTTCTGATCTGAAATAAAACTTTGATTATGTGTCCTGATGGTTGAGATATTAACTATGTGTTAACCATGACTAGCAGATAGTAATGATATTTGAAAATATTAGAACATGAATCTTTGGAATAGTAGAAAGGAAATTCAGTTTTCATTATATAGATGCTGAATTTTATCAACATATAAACTACAACTTATTTTAACTCTAATTATTATTCTTTATAAATGACATAAGTTCAAGAAATATATTTATTTTATGAACAATTAACTGTATGATAATTATGTATGCCATATTGTAGCTCCTTGATATTTTTACCATTTTTTTAAATTTTCCTTTACAGAAAATATTTATGCAAGCATATTTTATTAACATTTATATTTTTATGACTAGATTAGATTCATTGTCCATTTGATCACTTTATGTGTGAAGGATAATTGACTTCCAGATTTGATGTCCAGAAACATGACTCCATTCTAAATCCTCTAGATATTACCACTCACTACCTGTAACAGGTGATTAATTTCTCATATGATGCTTACTGTCATCTTATAAATCTCCTTGGATTTACATGTCTAATCAATTACCTTTTCTCCAACAGAGCATCAAATTTCTATAAAATTCTGAAGTGACCAGATTCTATTATAAGTTTCTCAATCTGCATATTCATTTTATATTCCTGTTTCTCATGGTATACACTTTTAAAACTTGAAGGCATTTATGACAATATACCATATATACATACATCTATTTACACACATACATATATATAGATACATAGTAAATAGATAAAATAAATATATGTATATAATGAATATAGTTATACAGATGTTATTATTGCTATTACTCAAACATTAGTATACTAAATTGGCAGTTTAATTCTTCATATTATTAGCCATTTGGCATGTTGATGGATCAGAATGCTCTTCTCTATATCATGAGTGTAATAATCACAATGGGAAATTACATGGGGAAATTTTGCAAATGCAAAACTTCTTGGAATTTGTCTAGTAAAATGTTTTTAATCACCAAATTATACTTATAATTATTTTATGAATAGCAATACTTCGTATTTGAAAGTACACACTCTACTTTGGTAAACTGAATTTTAAGATAATGGTGTGATCCCTGCCCGCTGCTGGATAAACCTCTTGTAACTCCTTCCTCTTGGGTTCTAGCAGAACCTGGGAATATGGGCTACTACAGCTTGCAAAAATCAGATGACTTGGCTGTAATCAAAAGAGATAATCCTGGTAGGTTTGATTTAATCACGTGAGATATCTGATTTTGAAGAGACATAGGTAGTTTAGCAGGCCTTCGTAGGGGGCCAACCAGCCATGAACTGCAGACGGCCTCTAAGAGCTGAAAGTGACTACAGACCAGGAGACATCAGGACAGTGAGAGTCGTATTCTAAACACACATGACAAATGGAATTTTGCCAAAACACATTTGAACGAGCACTGTGAGCTGCAGAAAGAAGTGTAAACCAAATGATACCTTAATATTAGTCAAGTGAGACCCTGAGTGGACAGTTCAATTCAGCATGCTTGGATTTCTTTATTTCTGAAGCACAAAAATTGTGAGATAATAAATAGGTGTTGTTTTAAAATAGCTAGATTTGTGGTAATTTAAAAAGCAGCAATGAAAAATGCTCTACTTTTCTTTGGAAATGGTATAGGTATAAAATGAGCGTTGTACAAGACTTTGAACATAAAAATGCAAATTCTCAAATATGATGGTGACCATGAAAGCAATACTTGTATTTGCTCACGTCAAGAACAGAATCCAGCTATCAGAAAGGTGCTGCTTTATTTTCTTCTTTGAAATATCATATTTCCTTTCCACTTAATATCATTGTGTTTTAAACTTCTTTCTCTGTCCAGATTGAATCAGGTATTCCATAAAAGAGGGTGATATTCCACAAGAAGATTGAGTTTCCTCAGTGACTGGAAAGTGAACCACAAAATAAATATCTTTTTAGCTTTAACATTAAATTACTTTCAATACTAAAAATGGAAGATATTTCTTAAGGATTTATTAACTTTGGATTTCACAAAAATAGTGTTACCTTAGTAACTCCTGACAGAAATTAAGCTGTCAAAATCTCTATCATTCAAAGAGGGTCACTGATCTCCATGTCACCATAGAAGATGAAAAAGAGTTGCAGTGATGTACTTTTCCAGGTTTTTTAACTCTAATAAACAAGCCAAGCTGTGTTTATGAACTCCTTAAAATAGACAAGTGGCAAACACAGCAAAAGCACCGTGTGCCAAAGTAGATTTGCAGGTAGCTGGTTATTGCACACATCGTCAAAGGAGTTTTCATTTGCTTCCTCCTTTTGTAATGAGGAATACCAGATGTACCACAAAAAAGTCAAGAAAGAAAGCCTCCGCCTCACTTAAATCTATTGCCTTTTCTCATTACCTGCCATTACAAAGAAATCCATTCTGTCAGTGTCTCACTTAAGGAATTCTGAGTTGTCTTTTGAGCTAAAGCTTGGAGAGAAACAGCATGATTTTCTTATCTCTCTAGATGTGTTTCATAAAGAGTAAGGCATATACTGAGCATAGCATGTATTAAGTATATATTAGGTATATAGAGCAGACATTGAATAAAAACATACTGAGTAAAGTTGCCATCTTTCTGCGATAAGGAAGTTTAAAAAACATTGTTGGAGCTCAGTTTTTCATTTTAACTCTCTACATAGGTAGTACAAAATTATGCTGGCTTAATTATTAATAAACATTACTGACAAAGTTATTTCAGATATACATTTGACATAGCTTCATTGAAGGGTAATACTTAGCCATATAATGTGTAATAATTTTAGTCAAGTAAAGTAGACAGGATTAAATTTGTTTCTGGTTTCTGGTAAATTCAGTACATTACATTTTAGACATTCATGAACAATGTGGTTGAATCTGACTGAGAATCTGAGCATATAATAATTTGGTTCTGATAGCATCAGTAGCATAAGGGGAAAGCTTTGAGCTTCAGTGCAATTCATTTATAGTTTATTGGACAGAAGTAATCTCTGTCTTAGTTTCATTTTTAATTGGTAAAGAATGTATGCATGGTTGCTCAATTATTTTAGTCCAATGTAGACTAATAATAACTGAAAAATGATCTTCCAACAACAGCCACATCCAACTTCCTGGAAGCTCTGAATATGTTAGGTTATATGACAAAAGGAATTTTATAAATGTGATTAAGATTACAAACCTGGAGATGGGAATGTCATCTTGGATTAACTATAGGGACCAAAATATAAGTATAAGGAGATCGACTTCCGGATGGTGACTTCATCGGATGCACTTTCAGGTTGCTCCACACAGACATCAAAAAAAACAACAACAAAAAAAATCATCTTTTTCCTGAGACAAGCACCAAGAAATGACTGGCACTTCAGCTCAAGACTGAACAGCTGAAGACTAATGATGGATAAGGACATCTGGTGAGGATTTGCGCTAAGCTGCGGATTTGGATTTGGGGCGGAGTTTGGGTGTTTCCAGATGTTGAGGTGGGGTAGAGGCTAGGGATTTCAGGACCAACGTCGGAGGCAACCAAAGGCGGGCCCAGTGTGGCTGAGACGTGGAACCGTGGACTTGGGAGGGAGTGAAAAGAGAGCCAGAGCATTGGTAACTGAGCTGGAGCTCACACGATGAAATTGCTCTGGGAGCAGCCACAACCAGAAATCGGCCAAATCAAACCCCTCCCACAACCATTTTGAACCAAAGCCTTGGGTCCCCTGAGTGGACATCCCACCCACTGCATATCTACCCACCAGAAATCCCACCTATTGAATGCCCCACCCCCTGAATTACAGTGAGAAGTCGGTCCCAAACCTCAGTGCTCCCCACTAGCATCACCTTGTGGGTAGAGGCTTAACTACAGCCTGACTGCCAATCCTAGCTAAGTCAAACCTACACAATGCCAGGGAAGCAGAACCCTCAGAAATATAAATGGAATGCCAAATAGAGCAAAGGCACAGAGAAATATACATGAAATGATGCATCCAATCAAAAACTTAGGAGAAAATCTAAATACAGCAGATGTATGTTAAGTTCCCTGAAGAGGAATTTAGGGGACCGGTGATTAACATACTCATGGGATCCCAGAAATCAGTAGAAGCAGTAAATGAGCATGTCAGGAAGCAAAGAGAATAATTAAAACAAGACATCAGACAGGTAAGAGACACACTGGCTAAATTAAAGAACTCAATACAGGGACTCAACAATAGGATGGATAAAGCTTCCAATAGAATCAGTGATCGAAAAGATAGGACAGATGAACTCAATCAAGCAAAACCAGCAAAGAAATTTAAAAAAAAGAAAATCAAAGAACTGAAGACAGAATTGAAGATCTCTGGGATAACATCAAAAGGAATAACATTTGCATCACAAGAGTCTCAGAGAAAGAAAAAGAAAAAGGGGTAGAAACCATATTTGAAGATATAATAGATGAGAACTTCCCCAATTTGAAGAATGAAGCAAGCTTCCAAATCCAGGAAGCTCAAAGAGTTCCTAATAAAATAAACCCAAACAGAAATATTCCTAGACACATCATCATAAAAATACCAAAAATACAAGCTAAAGAAAGACTATTAAGAGCAGCCAGAGAAAAACAATGTCACATACAGATGAACCCCCATAAGATTGTCAGCAGACTTTTCCAATGAAACTCTTCAGGCCAAAAGGGAATGGCATAATATATTCAAAGTGGCGAAAAAAAAAAAAAGAGTTTCAACTTAAGGCACTGAATCCAGCAATATTATCACTCAGAACTGAAAGAATGATTAAAATATTTTCTGACAAGCAAAAGTTAAATGAGTTTATCACCACAAAACCAGTTTTGCAAAAAATTTTAAAGAATGTTCTATAAAGCATAAAGAAACCACATGGAAAAACAGTAAAACAGCAATTTCACCATCTTGGGTGTTGTCTGCCAGCCCTGGTCAAATTAAAACCTCCATCATAGTCCCTTTTTTCCTGTCCTTATTCATCAGTACTATTCATCAACAACCCAGTGGAAGTATCCCTTTCTTGCCTGCCAGCTTTTGTATACTTTCCTTGGACTAGTCCTGACCCAAGACAACACAGTGACTTTTTTCACCACCAAAGGACAACAACTACAACTTTTCCAGATGACAAGAATCCCAAACTTAGGGAGAGATTCCATCTTGTCAACATGCTCCTTTCTTCGATACTCATCTCTCATCCCCAAGGTACATGCTAGAGTACTCAACACCTTTACAGTTAGTGCCCCAATGTATTTCACAACCATATGTAAACTTTCCATGTTTTCATTTAAAAAATATTGTAAAAACAAAATTAAATACACTTAAAAATTGCAAGAATCATAAAAAGAAGAAATATTTCTCTAGCTAGAGTCAGAGAGATGTGGTGGAAAAGAGTGATTTGAAATAAAAGGAATTTATCTGCTAAAACTGGTTTTGAGTGAATAAAACTATATGATAGGTAATGCAGTCAACTTGCAGCAATAGTGAAAGACCTCCAGATTTAAAACCAGAGAAAATGCATGGGATAGACAATTGTATCAATCTAGAGTCAGCCAAAAATCTTAATAAACCTAAAGTGAACTATATTCCAGAATACTCTAGACTATGAGCCTTCTTATTGACTTGATTTTGGTCTTGTTGGTTTCTAAGGAAAAGGAAAGCGAAAACAAAAGAACCTATTCAATTTTAAGCCTACAGCACTGTAAGATAATAAAGGCCACTTGTATTATGATATTAAGTTAGTTGTGACTTTCATGGCATCAATAGAAAACTGCAACACTAAAGAAATTACTCAATGATGACATTTTGTTTCTGACTCTGTCTGGTTCCAGTCTATTGCTGCATAGTTTATAACGTTTCTATGATTTTTAAGGCTTTTGTTGCTCAGGTTCCAAGTGTGTACAACTATGTTCCATATTTCCATTCCAACTGGGAATTCCAGAAACTTGAAATTCTTGCAGTCACTTCCTCATTCTAGAAAAGATTTGGGACATACAGTTTGATAACCGTTGTTACTGTTACTCATACCAGAGAGTATAAGTCCTGAGATTTTCACTAAAGGGCTCATGTTTCCAAAGAAAATCTCTCAGAGGAGTATCTCATGAACTAACAAGATAGACTTGGGCTGGGAGCCAATTCTGGGAGTCCAGTCAGCGCTGGGTATGCAAGGAGACAAGAATGTGGCCACAAGCAAAGGAAACAGGAAGAATATTCATCTACTGCAAGTGGGCATAGTCCACTATGTGCTTACTTTCTGTCCTTCCATCTTCCATCTTGAGGAAATACAGCCTGTTCTGATCTGAGTGTTGCTTTATATTTTTTGTTTTATAAAAAACAGATATCGTGTCAACTTACAATGACTGTTTATTTTTTCAGAATATTTCTTGTTTCTGTTTTTTCCTCAGTTTCCTCCTCCTCCCATTGCTTCTGCCTCCTCTCTTTCATTTTCCTCTTCCACTGAATGCTGTGCATATTTATATTTATATATTCATAATTCAAAGACATTATTACCATTCTAAACACATTTGTGAGAGGATATCATGTTCATCTTCTAAACAAGGGAGGAAAATTGTATATATGTTGATTTATATATGAAGAATCCAAATCTTTGTGATATATTAGAGTGATACTATTGACTTATACTATATACTATACTATAAAGCTATATTATATAACTTAAACATTTTTATTTGTTCTTTTATAAGTCGTATATATTTATGGAATGCCATATTTGTTATTTTGAAAGCATTATTGTAGTAGATATATTCCCCACTTTCATGGAGTTTATTACAGAATAAGGTCTTGCATAAAATATAAATACATGTTTAATATATGATAGTGGACAACTTTGCATTGTCATAACAACAAATATAAAAAAAGTAGGTTGCATCAAGATGGAAATATTCATTCAGAAAGTGATATTTAATTATTCAATATGAGATAAAAATTCAATAGTATCAGATTAAGCAAATTCATAGAAGGAATGCTAAGAATGGATAATGATGCTGTAAGTGTCTTGAGATTGAAAGTGCTTGACACGTTGTAAGTGAAAGTCAATATGATTGGAGTGTAATGAGGAATAAGGGTTTTGCTAAATATTTAAAACATGTAGGGACCAGATTATGATGGTGTCAAAGGAATTTTTAAGTTATAAGCTTTTATAGACTGAGATGCAATGTCAATATCCTGAATGGAATTTGGCACTGACAACTACAGAAATTATAAATATTACTACACAAATTAAATTAAATTAAAAATGTAATGAAAGCAGACAAAGAAGAGTGGTAAGGAAAAAATGGCATTAAAGGAAGAAAAGAGCGGGTGTGAGAGATGAGAGATCATGAAAAAACAATTGTATTTTTGCTTTCTAAAATAATTTGAAAGAAAAATAATCCTAGCCCATTACACTTAGTTTTTCATCTTACTGATTATTTAGAATTATATTACAATGTATTACATTGCATTAAAAATGTCAAAAATATTATTTTTAGTAAATACCTCTTATTGAAATAAAAAATTATGAATTTTAACCACTGAGAAGATAATAAAGTGATCTTAGCAGAAATATAAGGGAATCACATACACACAGACAAAACACATAAAACTAACCTCTCAAACATACAAATAATAAACTACAATGAAATAATTGTAGCTCAATCAAAGAGTTGTACAATGTAGTAATGGGAACTTGAAAACCATTTTCAGCATTTCTCAAATCATGATTACTAACATTTTGAAGAATCTTCACACATTCTATTCCATTGCTTTGGCAGAAATTATCATTAGAGGAAGTTCATGGTGATCAAAAGAAACACTGAATATCCACAAATACATTTGAAAAAAATCATCTTTTTCAAAAATAATACTCATGAAAAAGAGTGAAAGAACTCAGCTAATAGCATGAATATCAACACAATTTTAATACTTCTCCAGTATGACACTTTTGACAAATATTAATGCTACTTGAAGAGGTATAGGGCTTCTTCCCATTCAGTCTCATTTTCATTAGTCTATTTCTTGTATTTTGGCGTAAGCCAGGACTCTTCGACACATTCTGTCCAATGAATTATGAATGGAAATGATCACTCTTAAAAGGAAGAATTGAATTATGAGACCCTCAACCACTTTCCCTGCCATGCTAATGCTGGAGAAGGGAATGGATGAGAATGTGAAGCCAAAGAAACAAAGCATTCCATATTTTGTATCTACCTTTCAGTCTCAATACAAAATACACTTTCAGTTTTCATAATAAATTCTGAGGCTTTTATCTTACAACCAATAATTTAACATGTTATACATTATTATATTGTAATACATTACATATATATACATACATACACAGTATTTTGAATTTAAATTTTATTTTAATTGGAAACAATACTAAGTTTTATTTATACAGCTACATTAACTTTTATTTATCTCTAGCTCTCCATTCTTATCCCACATTTATGACTCCAAATGGTATGAGCTCTAAACTGAATTTGATTTGACTCTTCTATTAAAACTGGGCTCCATTTAAGAAGTGCTTCTCTGAAGATATGGCTTCACTATTCCATATTGAATTCAGATTCTAAGTGACTCTGAAAATATTTTTAGTTGTCATTTAAGGTTTATAATTGGATTATCAGGGAGAAAATGTCAGGGAACTTCAGGCTCTTATGCCATTAATGTACAGAATGAAATTAATATGCAGTTACCTAAAGTAGAAGAGAAAATATGAGGTCCACTTTTTTCTTATTTGTAATATGTAGGATAAACTCTTCATTCCAAAATGGTCACAGTTGTATTTTCCAAAATAATATATTCCTTGGATTATAGTGATGCTTCACCCTTCTAGAAAAATCATGCTTGGTTTAATCATTTCATACTCTGTGTTTTCAAAGGTTATTCAAATGAGATCATTCTCCTTTTTTTTTTTGGTACTACTTTTGCTAACTCTCATTACCCTCAGTGTCTTTTTCACTGGAAAGTTATTCTTTAATTAACTGTTAGTCATTAAGTCATCAACATTCTTTCTTAAAATGTATGCAACAGTATTCCTTGAATTTAGTTCTTATAGTCTTTGAAAGTCATTCCTGACACTTTATATAGATTCATGTCACTCATATAAGCCAATCTTCTTTTATAGTCTCCATATTCCTGTATAAATTCAAGCTACTTAATAGCAATACCTATAAAACACATAGATTTATTTATAACTTTTTTTTCCAATTCTTCTCTTCCTTCCTGTCTTCCTTTCTTCCTCCTGTCCTTCCTCTCATCCTATTTTTCCTTCTAAGAGGGGTAGAGGAAGAAACGGCATTTTAAGGGAGGAAGAAGGTTAGGAAAGGAGGAAGAACTTGTATTTATTTATATTTATTTATTTTTGGTTGCTCCCTAGTCCTGGACCTTGGGCTTCAGTGTTCATGCCCTCGGTAGCATGTTAAGGCCCACATCACCAGAGCACACCATGCTACCTCTTTATCCTACTAAGCAGAGTACAAATCAATTTTTCCAGTTTGCAAGATTCTCTACAACTCAGTATTACAGACTTATAAGTCTGTATATCAGTCAAAATAAGCAATTTCTTTTAAAAGTTTTTGTTTTCTGCATCCATGAATGGTTCACATATATATATATTTTCATTTTTCTATAACTAAAGTTATGATTCATATGTTAATTCTTTCATAGATGTGTATACACAATTTACAACAATCATGACATTCTTTTTCATTGTATTTGACCCTTGAAATATCTCTTACTAACTCTAAGTTCTTTGAAGGCAAACCATCTGCTATCCATGTTTCTTTTTTCTTACCAATGAATGGTTATTTTTTATGACATTAATGATGATTATCAATGTTTGAGAACAATAAAAAAATCTAAAATGATTTTATAGCAGAATACTCTATAATTTGAATTATTTGAAAATGCAAAATTTTGTTGTATTCTATAAACAATAGCAATAAAAATATAACATCTACATTAGCCTACTCAACTGATTTAAAATGGAATCATATCATTGTTCCAAAAGTTTTCCTCTTTGAAGAATATATGCTTGTCTCTGTGTGATAGGGCCAAAATAATAATTAGCATTTTACAATTCTGCACTGAGACTTAGAGTCTCAAATATGCACTGAAGTAATTTATAAGGCATTTGATAAGGTGAACTGATGATTAGATGTAGGTTAAGTCCCAAATAAGTCTCAAATTGTCTACTAAATTCAAGCACTGATTGAGAGTGTTCAAGAACTACATTATAATCTGTAGGTTAAGAAAAAAACTGTTTTACTCCCTTATCCTACTTTTAAAGTTATTTTAAGCAAGAAGTAACACATGTCTATTTCACATTTTTTTCCTTTGAGTTTTTGCTCTATTTAGATATTATATGTACCTAATCTAGTTATTTTAGATTAATGGATTTTTCCATGAATTGAACAGTAAGTAATTATCAGTTTGTTGCCTAAATATGATTCTTCATTAGACTATACATTCTTAAAGCAAAATGAACCTATAGAATATAAATTATCCATCTCTGGAATAGAACATAAAACTTTGCCAAATCAATAATGAGCATATAATATGTGTTTGTGGAATGGCTTAAGGGGGAAAGGACTACTTCTAAAAATAAATGTCTAGGTGGGGAAAATGCACAAATGGATAACTTACACATACAAGTTTGTTTTAATTTGTAAAACACAATTACTGCAATAAAATACTAAAACATATCTAGAAGTAAAAAAATTTACAATAAGATATGAAAAGCTGTTATCTTTTATATATACCCAGGTGTTAGGATGGATTCAGATGATTTTTCCTGTTTCTTAGCTCTTTAAGAAGCACCAGACTTCAGTGAACACACACACACACACACACACACACACACACACATTATATATATGTGTGTGTGTGTATATATGTATATAAGTGTATGTGTATATATATGTATATATACACATATATATGTCCTTTCAATTATCAGTAGAATGACAGCGACATGTCTATTCCCTCATTTAAAGACACTTCTTTGACCAATTTTAGCATATTTTATGTCTAATATTTAAATAAAATTACAAGTAATGTCGACTCTGAATTTGTAATTTAGGGTTAGAGGTAAACAAAGAAAGGTAACGCAAGTTAAAATGAAGTAAAATTTATATATGTAGAATACATTTTAGTCATTCACCTAATTTCACGTGAATTACCTTTTTGTAAAATTTCTGGAAACATTAGATAATACATTATCATCAAATTCTAAATATGTAGATGTCAGTGTTATCACTATCTGCACTGTGTTTTCATTTAATTTTACTCTTTTTCATGAGGGGTGGGATTATTGGGTCTTACAAGATTCAGAAAAGAAGGAGAAATCACAGGGTAATTTGAATGAAGACAGTTTAACACAAAATATTAACGAATAGGATATAAATTATTATTGGCCAGTTAGAAGTAAAGAGAAATCTAAAATTGTAAGAATCACAAATAAGGTCAGCCATGTCTTCCCAGACATTCGGATGGGTTTGGATGAGCTGAGACAGAATATTTAAGCGGTAGTGTACAGTAGGACTCAACAGCAAAGGAGTTATTGTGGCGTTGCATTGGTTGAACGTGCTGGAAATAGTCTCTAGATGTTGGAAAAAGCAGTTCATAGGAACATGTCTCACCACAGACAATAAAACATTGGAGGAGAATGCTAGGAGAAGCTTGGGTGCTTAGCCAGCATTTACTGTGGAAGTTTGCCAATAAACTGCACATATTGCAGAAGCTGGACTCTGGGGACGTCACACACCAGGCAGGAACTTGGCTCTGAAGAATACAAAGCATTAAAAGAGACTGTCTCTCAGATGCCACCAATGCTGCGGAAAGCAACCTGAATTCAAGAATTTATCTCTCTTTCATAACTTTAGATGCAGAGAAGGGCCAACACTACAGGATTCAGACACTTGAAAGGTATGTGACTGCAGGAGTTGTTGAAGAGGTTCTGCTGGAATAAGGTGGGCAAACCACTCCTCTTGGCAAAGTCTCTCTCCGACATTAGGCAAAGCACAAACATTAATTCAGCCAAGGTCTATTTTCTCAGACAGATAAATTTAGAGCTGAAAGGTGATAATTTGATAACTGAAACCCTTCTGAAATGAAAAATAAATTTTGTGGTGGGGAAGCAGAGAGAATCTTAAATATTATGTGCCTAATAATTAGAGAAGTTAATCGTTTTTTTTTTTTTTAAACAGAAATCAAAATATTTAAGAAGAAAGTAGACAAGAAATTAAGATAAATGACATGAGATCAAAATAAATGCCAAGGAAATCATAAACAAAATAGCACATAGAATATCTTGGACAAACGTTTAAAAGGTATATACATTCATCTTGTGTTTGTAATATAATAATAGAGTTATATCTCATTAAAAGGATTGTTTTTCAATAATTCTTTATTATCTTCCAAAAACATTAAATTGCAGGTGTTAGAATAGTTTCTAATCTTAGGAAAAATATAATGAAAGTACATAATAACCTCATTAGAGACCTAAAAATATTATCTCTAGGTATGCCCTGGTGGAACAGTGGAGTAGGAGTCTGGTACACTTCCTCTCAACAGGTGCAGTCCACATACATCCCAAGGACATGGGTTCTTGCCCCTGGGGTGGGGAAACAACCAAGATGAATAACTAAATTAAATAAATAAAATGCTTCTTTCTCCTCTCGCTTCCTGATACTTGCCTATTCACCTTCAGTTCTGACGGCACCTTTTTTTAAACCAAAAAATCATTATCTTTAAATTTCTAAATATCTATAAACGTCCATTTAGGATATACAATTGACAACCAACAGTGTTAGCATTGTTCCATGTTAATTAGATTTTATTACTTGTGCACAGTATAAATGGTGCATTAACACAATATTTGAGTGGATAAATAAGCAGGATTATTTGATCCTAAACATTATGACTAATTTCTCTCCAATATGTGAAGAACTATGTACAAAGAAATATCTTTTCTTTATTATGGTCTAATACCACAGGTATATTTTAATAGAAATTATATGTTAATAGATTGGATTCACTATGTTTTCATTCATAAGCAAAATTACAGGACTCATTATTTGGCAGGGATATTTCCTCTAGCAATTTAATGGGCAAGATTTTTAAAGTTTCTAGGGTTTCCTTTCAATCATGTTTAAGATAGAATATAATGAAAGTGACTAATTTCTAAAATTTCTTATTAACAGAGGGCCTATCTTCCATAAAATGGATCAATTTGCTATTATTGCTATTATTTAAATTGGGAGATATTAGCAAGTCTAATTTTTTATCTCGATGATTTATATTTTGTTTATATGTTTGTTTCAATTTATAATAAATATAGGATGTTGTATTTGGCACAAAAACATTCCTCTTACCATTGTTAGGTTATGGAAATAATTCACAAACACTAAAGAGTCGAAATTTTAAATAATGATTTCCTTGACTCTTTTATAAAGGTGTAAATACTAATGATAAGTTTTTAGGCTAGTTCAGTAAAAATAAAAAAATAAGTTAAAATTATATTTTAGTTTCTGTAATATAGTTTTTCGATGAATGGATAAGCTAAATAAAAAGTGGTGTATGGTATGAGCCCTTAGGAGGGTTTTTGATTTGGAACAGAATTCTTACTTACTACTGATAGTGACAAGATGGTGTCTCTCTGAGTCATAATATCCATTGACTTCAGAAAAATATATTTGCTAAAGCAGAACAATGTTGTTTTCACCCTTACATGACAAGGAAACATGAGTAATGCTTTTGTCACCAATATAAATTGGTCTGCCCCAATTACAACACATGGCCTTTTTCTGTTTGTGGCAAAACTAATGTGTCACATTACTGAAATGCATTGCTTGAAATGTACTATGAACTTAACTATCCTTCTACATTTTGGTATCAAAGCACTAGTCACTTTGCATTTATTCTTTCAGTGCTCTTTCTGATTCTGCACTTAAATTTATGGTAAAGTATTCATCAATCAAATTGGCATTGCTTTTAGTCACATTTAGGGGAAAATGGTCGAATTTAATCAACAAATATACATGTTTACTCCATTATATGTAACGATAGACCCCACTGGAGTTTTAATAGGTTACTTCAGAGGTTTTTAAGAAGACGAAAATGTTTATGCAAATGCATTTGAATGTTTTAGACTATTAACACTTGAAATGAAAAGCAGAATACACAAGGATCTTCCAGAAGTTTAGCATGCCAATACCGACGCAGCTGCTGCTTAGAGCTATCCGCAAATAGTAGACTGCTTGACTGCTGCTGCCAACTGGATTTGCTTAACTATTATTTCCCTTCAGCCAAAGGCACAGAATGTAGAAAATCTATATCTAAGAGTTTTGGCAGAGACTTAGCTATTTATCATTTGTGTGAAGATCAAGCAGGTCAGGTGTACTGTTTATTTTAATAAAGTCAATATTGAAAGGGAGTTCAGAATAACAATCTCAAGCAATGTACACTTGCTTAACCTCTTATTCGCAGTTGCAAGAATGCTACAATTCTTTAGCCTATAAAATAGGTTCAGCTTTAAGTCATTTTCACAAATATATTAGACAAACCACTTCTATAAAGATACTACTCACATCATATACATAATATTATATAATTCCTATATTTTCTGATTTTTAGTATGTAAAGGACCATAAGATATAAATAATTACTTTTTATTCTCAGGGAAAAGGATTATTTAGAGACAATGTAAACTTTTATCTATTTGAATATGGAGTCAGTGATCTGGAAGGTAATTATAAAGAACCTTACCTTCTTGCAGACAATGTTGGGTATGATTCCAGTTCCTCCAAACATGTCTTAGCTCCCATATTAAGGACAAGTTAAAGTTGTGATTAGGCTGAGTGGCGACAAGCAATAATATGGATAAGGTAAAGATAACCAGTCTAACATGGACACAGTATGTGACAATGATAGTGGCAAGAGTGCACATGTCAGACAAGGGACAGGCATTATGAAGATAAAAAATGCTTTAGCATCCAAGACCCCATCATGTCCCTTACTCTTAATATGAGAATATTCAGTGACTGCTACTTCACTATTGTATATGTTAGCTTTTAGAATAAATAGGGGAGCATTTTGAAATTTTATCGTGCTGGAAAAAAAAAAAAAAATTTTGTCTCAGCACATGTTCAGTTAATTATTTGGTTTCATCATAATAGTAAAACCTTGACTTCATGCCTTAGTACCAACAGTTCTGAAGACACATTTGAGAAGAACGCTCTCCATCCATCCATCTATTCAGGGAGAATATTAATACCTCCTTTGTCAGACTGTGTTCTTGCAACACAGAAGCTAAAAATCCAATGAGGAAAAACTGAGAAACATTACAGTCCTTGGTAAATTTTGTATTCTCCTAATGCCCAGTTTTTAAAACAGGTTAAAGTTAAAATGTCCACTGAAGAAACTATTCAATCTAGAGGTGTTTTCATGAGATAGCCTGTAGAACATAGGAGGAAAAGGTGTTCAAATTATTTCCAAAATATGGCAAATCACCATTGAAAGGAGTTTCTGCACTCTGGCATTCATTGTTCCAGAGATTTGTCTAGTTAAATACGTCATTTGGATCTCTACTCAAATATCATCATGTCAAAGACACCTTTCTATTCTAAAGTACAACAGCCCATTCAATATTTCTATCCTGCCTGCTTCCCCTCATCATGATCTAATTTTTTTTCTTCATATGAGCTAACTTTCTCATGTGAACTTACTTTTAAATGTTTACCTGTTATTACCTGTCTCTCCCCACTGAATTAAAAGCTTGGTACCTCTGTAACGCTCTCTGCTTCACGATTCCAATGTTTTTAACAGTGCCTGGCAAAACAAATTTTCAGAAATAATTGTTTTAGATTTTCTACTAATATGACAAACATTTTTGCTTTACTGAAAAATGCAAGTCACATCTTATTATTACAAATTAGTGAACACATCCACTTGAATTCCTTTCTTAAAATTTCTATCATGATGAGGTCCTTATCATATATACCTATAGATACACATAGATAAAAAATAAAAATAAACACATACATTTCTTTTTATTGAAAACTGCAAAATGGAAAAAAAATACTAAACATTCTCATAGAATTGATCCATTTAGGCACTGAGGCATGTAAAATTCCAATTTTAGGCTATCATAAATAAGCAAAGCTACTATGAATACCTGAATACATGTTTTTATCTGAACATATGTGTTCATTTCCATAACTAAATACCTATGAGAGGAATAGTTAGATTGTATAAAAGATACATATATAACATTTAAAAATTCTTTCAAACTTTTATTCAAAGAGGCTACTTCATTTAAATTGCCACCATAATGTCGAGAGCTGCAATTACTATATGCATTTGCCTACGCTTGGTATGACCAGTCTTTCTCATTCTGCAGTTGTAATAGATTTGCACTGTCTCAATATTTTTCAACTTGCATTCCCCTAAAAACTAATAACACTGTTTTTCACGTGGTTTGTCATTCTCATAATTTATTTCTTAAAGTGTCTATTCATGTCCTCTGCTATTTTTTAAAATGAAGAATTTGCATTTTTAGTGTTGAGTTTTGACAGAGCTTTACTCATATGTATTTACATATATATGTGTGTATAAATATATATGTCATTTGACAGACAAATGAGTTGCACATCATTCTTCCAGACTAAACTGGTCTTTTTATTCTTTTAAACAGTTTCCTTTTAAAATCAGAAGTTTTTATTTTTATGCGATTCGCTCTATCAATTTGTCTTTTCTTTCTTTCTTTTTATTTTATTTTTTTTTATTTTTTCTGAAAGAAAAGGTGCAGGCATATTAAGGCAAGTAAGTAGGTGGGAAGAAAGCGGAAGAAGAAGCATTTTATTGATTTTTATTTAGTTGTTCTCATGGTTGCTCCCCGGGACCCAGGTCTTGAATCTGGGACCCTGGGATGCATGTGTGACTGCAGCCAGGTAGTAGCAGACTTAAGTCACCAGGGAACTTCTGCAATTTGACTTGTCATAGATTACACTTCTGTTGTCATAACTAAGAGATCTCTAACTCATTTAATTATAAAGATTTTGTCTTATTTCAATTTCTATGTGTTTCATAGTTTTAGTTTCTACTTTTTCATGTGCAGGACCCAGTCTTGATGATTTTTTAATATGACAATGTGTGTGAATCGACATTAATTCTTTTTATATGGATATGAATATCCCTATCATTTTTGAAATAAGACTTTTCCCACTCGATGGACTTAATAACTTTATTATAAGTCAAATGTGTCTATATTTCTCAACTCCATTCTGACGTATTGACCTCTTTAATTTGATGCTAATTTTTATAATTTAATGCATTCCTTGTTTATGTAAAAAAAAATCTTACAGCTATGTAGTGGTAGTTTTTAAACTTTCTTATTATTTTCAGCTATCGTGTACTCTGTGCAATGCTCTGCAATTTTATATGAATTTTAGAATCACTTTTTTAATATCTACAAAAAGTGCAAGAATTTTTGTTGTTTTTTTAATTTATGGATTGATTGGAAAAGATTTAAAATATTAATATTGAGTCTTCTGACCTATGAATATAATATATCTCTGTATTTAACATTTAAGTTCTCCAATTTTGTTGTTTTCCCACAACTCTTAACACATCTTTTATTAGGCTTATTTCTAAGTGTTTCATATTTGTGGTATATTTTAATGGTTTATGAATTTCAATATATAAACATTGATGTATATATAAATAAATATATATCTATATATGATTATGTATGCAAATAAAAATACCTATATATATCTATATAAATATAACAGCTTATGGTGGAATGTAGGGAGGAGGAGAGAGACAGGAGGGAGAGAGAGTGAGAGAGAGATAATTGACCATTGAATTGTGGGAAAATGAAAAATCTAAATTCTTCAGGTCGGCTGTCATGTTGAAGACCAGGAAGAGTTGAATCTGTGTACAAAGGCAATCTTCTGGAAAAGTGCTTTCTTGCTCAGGCAAAGTCACCATGTAGTCTATGAAAAGCTTTAACTGATTGCATGAGGCTCACTCATATTATTAAGGGTAGTCTGCCTTACTAAAGTCAGTAATTTGAAAGTCAATTTCATTCCAAAATGTTCCACAATAATGTTTGACCAAATATCTGGTAAAAATGGCCTAGCCACATTGACAAGTTGACACTTGAAATTGGTCAGCAGAAGTAGTTTGAATTCTCTCTCTCAAAAATCATTGTCTTCTGTTATCTCCTGTTCAAGGACATTATACTTTTCATAGTCATTGAAAAAAAATTTTTTTCTGATTTTTTTTTCAAAGAGAAAAATAAATATGGTTTAAATCTCTTTATCTTAACAGTAAGTGGAAGATTGTGTGTGATATTAATTAAAGTTTATTTTCCAAATAATTGGAGAATTCATTTAATAGGTACACAGCAATCCATGTGTGAATTCAGAATACTTTTTAAAATTCAAGAAGTTTGATATTAGGTTACTAGGCCACATTTATATTTTTAGAAGTATATCTTAATTAAAGTTAAAATATCTATGCATAGTGTGTGAAAGGAAATAATTTACAAGCTGCATTTCTTATTAATTACTCTTTGTTGTTACCTGAAAATTAACTCGGAGGTTGCTATGTACTGGTACAGATAAGTATATAAAGATAATTGTAATTTCTTGAATGTCAATGTATCATTTGTATTTTTCAGTTGTACACAACAAATTCTTGTATTAAAGAAAGGTCTTACTAAGCTCATATAATTAGCTCTATTTAGAGAACTGTTATATCTGCAAATGTAGTTCTTGGTTAGATCAGAGCCTCCTTGTCCCACCTCCTTATTAGAAATATGTAATTTTAAATGTTATAGCTACAAGAAAAATAGACAAACTACCACTAAAGCTAAAATTATCTGCAGTCTTATCTGAGGGGAAAAGGGAGCAAATAGCATAATGTTAATCAAAACAAAATCACTGATCTAAATATAGAAGTGTAATGAATGTAATTCCCTGTTTTCTTTAAGAAAGCTCCATCAATAATCTCTTCCCTTTATTTTTAACTATTATTGCTTGAAAAGTATCTTTGCGAAAAAAACAGTTCAGTTTTAATAAGTTTTAATAAAAAAGGAGTATTGTGTAATCTACCATAATGAGTTTTTTTGTAACCAGATTTTATTATATCTTATTGTTTGTGTCTAACTACATTTATTTTTTATTTTATTTTTTATTACTATTGAAGGAATATTGCACTTTGACAATGACTTACTGGTTTTGAGGTATACATAGTGGTATTTTTGCATTTACAAATACCATAGTAGATTTATTAATATTTCCCTTTTTTCTCCCTTCATTTATAGTTCCTTCCTTTCATCACATTCCCCCACAGTCCTCATTGCTTTGGCATCCCCGATTTGCCTTTTTGTCTCTCATCTCTAAGAATCCACAGTTGTTTGGAGTAGTTTTCTCTCTCTCTCTCTCTCTCTCTCTCTCTCTCTCTCTCTCTCTCTCTCATTTTGTGTTCTATGTCTTCGAAGAATGCCTTTGGAATTTTGATGGGGATAACATTGAGACTATATATTGCCTTGGGTAGTATGGGCATTTTGATTATGTTGATTCTTTTGATCCATGAGCATGGAATATCTTTCATTTCATTGTGTCATCTATTTCTTTTAGCAACATTCTGTAGTTCTCATAGTATAAGTCCTTCATCAATTTTGGTTAGGTTTTACATGTTTTTGGTGCAGTTGTGAATGGTATTGTTTTCTTCAATTATCTTTCTGTGTTTTCATTGTTGGCATACAGAAATGCAGCAGATTTTTGATATTAATTTTGTAGCTGGCTGCTTTACTCCATTTGTTTATTAATTCTAGCAACTCTGTACTTGATTCTTTTGGTTCTCTATGTATATGTTCATGTTATCTGCAAAAAGTGGTAGTTTCACTTCTTTCCCTATTTGGGTAACTTTTATATCTTTTTCTTATCTAATTGCATTGGCCAGGATATCCAGCAGCATATTGAATACTAATGGTGAGAGTGGACATCCTTGTCTTGTCCCTGATCTTAGGGAAAAAGTTTTCAGTTTTTCTCCATTGAGTACAATGTTTGCTTTAGGCTTGTCATATATAGGCTTAGTTATGTTGGAGTACATTCCTTCTATACCTATTTTTTGGAGGGTTTTTAACATAAAAGGGTATTGAAACTTATGAAATGCTTTTCCTACATCTATTGAGATGATCACGTGTTTTTTCTTTTGTATTGATATTGTGTATCACATTTGTTGATTTGCATATGTTGAATCATTCCTGCATTCCTGGAATAAATACCACCTGATCGTGGTGTATGATTCTTTTTATATGCTGTTGAATTTGGTTTGCTAGTTTTTTGTTGAGAATTTTGCATCATTATTCATTAGAAGTATTAGTCTATAGTTTTCTTTTTCGGTGTAGTCTTCATCTGGTTTTGGAATCAGTGTAATTGTCAAGTCAAAAAAGTGTTTGGAAGTTTTCCCTGTTCTATTTTTGGAACAGTTTAAGGAGGATTGGAATTAATTCTTCTTTGAGTGCTTTGTAGAATTCACTGGTGAAACATCTAGTCCAGGGCTTTTGTTTTGGGGAAGGCTTTTGACACTGTTTGAGTTTCCTTGCTTGTAACTGACCTGTTTATGACTTCTAGTTCTTTGTTTTGTTTTGGGATATTATACATTTTCAGAAATGTGTCCATTTCTTCTAGGTTATTCTGTTTGCTGCCATATAGTTGTAGGTAATATTCTCTTATAGTCCTCCGTATTTCTGTTTTATCTATTGTGGTTATTCCTTTTTCGTTTTTTATTCTATTTATTTATGTTTTCTCTCTCCTCTTTTTTGTGAGTCTGGCTAATGGCCTGTCTATTTTGCTTATTCTTTCAAAAACTCAACTTTTGGATTCATTGATTTTTTTTAATAGTCTTTCTGATCTGTATTTCATTGATTTCTAACCTAGTCTTTATTATTTCTTTCCTTCCGTTGCATTTAGCCTTCTGTCTTCTGTTTTTTCTAGTGATGGCTAGGTTTTTTATTTGTGAGTTTTCCTGTTTTCTGAGGTAGGATTGTATCACTATAAAATTTCCTCCTATTACTGCTTTTGCTGCATCCCATAGTTTCTGATACACCATTTCTTCATTTTCATTTGATTCCAGATATTTTTAAATTTCTTCTTTAATTTATTCTTTTACCCATTAATTGCTAAACAATACATTGTATAATCTCCACTCTTTTGTGGTATCCTCTCTTTCTCCTTTTGGTTGATATCTAGTTTGACGCCATTGTGATGTGAAAAGTGCTAGATATGATTTCACTCTTTGAAAATTTACTGAGACTTGTTTTGTGTTCTAACATATAATCTATCCTTGAAAATGTTCCATGAGCACTTGAGAAGAAAATATAGTACTTTTTTTTTTGGGCGAAGTACTCTATAGATGTCTATAGTTTCAACATTTCTATTTTTTCATTTAAAGGGTATTGTTTCTTTGTTGATTCTCTGTCTGAATGATCTGTCTTTTACCAGAAGAGAAGTATTAAAGTCTCCTACTATTATCGTGTTGCTGTCAGTATGCTTATATAGATCTGTTAATATTTGCTTGATATATTTGGGTGCTCCCTTGTTGGATGCATAAATGTTAATAAGTGTTAAGTCTTTTGTTGCACTGATCCCTTTATCATTAAATAATGCCCATCTTTATCTTTTCAAATTTTCTTTTGTTGAAAGATTACATTATCTGATATGAGTATAGTTGTTCCTGATCTTTCGGATTCAGCATTAGATTAGAGTACCATTTTTCATCCCTTCGCTTTAAGCCACTGCTTGTCTCTCAACCTTAGATGAGTTTCTTGTATATAACATAGAATTGGGTTATGTTTCTTAATCCATTTAGCAACTCTGTGCCTTTTGATTAGTGTTCAATTCATTTACATTTACTGTAATTATTGACATTTGAGAATGTGCTACTGCCATTTGAATTTTGTTTTCTGGTTATATTGATCTCTTTGTTACTTTGCTATAATTTTGTGAAGTTTTTCCTCTTTGGTTTAGCTAGTAGGGTCTCTTTTAACATTTCTTATAGAGGAGGTATCTTGGTTGCAACCTCTCTTAGCTTTTGTTTGTTGGGAAAAACCTTAATTTCTCCCTCAAATTTGAAAGAGAGTTTTGCAGGATAAAATATTCTTGGCTGAGATTTTTTGTCCCGATGTATTTTGAAGACATCATTCCACTCTCTTCTAGCCTGTAAAATTTCTTCTTAGAAGTCTGACATTAGGCTAATAGGAGTGCCTTTATATGTTATCTGTTTTTTCCCCTGGCTACCTTTAGAATTCTTTTTTGTCTTGGATTTTTGATAGTTTCACAATTAAGTGTCTTGCTATAGTTTTTTTTTTTTTTTTTAGGTTTTATGTAATTGGGTGTCCTGTTTGCTTCATTGACCTACACGTTCGTTACTTGTTCTAAATTTGGGAAGTTTTTGGCCATTATTACCTTGAAGATATTCTCTGTTGCTCTCTTTTTCTCTTTACCTTCTGGGATACCCAATATTCTAAAGTTGCTTTTCCTGATGGTGTCCAATAGTTCTCACAGTAAGTCTTCAGTTTTTTGTTCTTTTTTTGAATTTAATTTTTCTTCTTCTTGACTCCTTTCTACATCACTATCCTCTATATCACTAATCCTTTCCTCCATTTGGGTTATTCTGCTGCCGTAGCTTTTTATATTATTCTTCATGAATTATTTCCTTTTAATCCTGTGTTCCTGTTTTTTTCTGTCTCTAATTTTCTCCTTCAGGGGTTTTTCTAGCCATGATTTGCCAACAGCATTGCTCAGCTTGACTCTGATCTGTGGCTCCCTGCTCTGAGTTTATTCCATGCGGCTAGAGGTTAGGGAGTCTGCCTGTGCTCCTCCTCAGAAGAAGGTCAAGGCAGCAAGGGGAAAGCTGTCGCTTCTAACCTCTGGTCTGTAAAGACAAAGGCCTTGTTCTTTCACTGCAGCAGGGCTGCCATTTCCATGGTTCCCCTTTGTTAGCCAAGAGTTGCTGGCAGCATTCACCGTGGCCCCTCCCCTGCTCGGTTTGGCTCAGGTTTGTGGCTCCCTGTTATGGCTGAATTCATGCTGCTAGAGATCAGCGGGGCTGCCCCTGCAATCTGTGCCAGGAGAAGAGGGAATCAGCAGTGGGATCCTACTGTCTCACTGTCTCAAGTATTTTCTCTTGAAAGCTTGCTGTGACATATTTGTCTCACAATTCTTTCTTTGGTCATCAATACTTTAATTATCATAATTATTATTGCATGTATTTATTTCCTAACTTCATTTCTGTGTTTTTTTTCTTCAATTTTTAAGGCAAATTCACGTAGGAATAATGATGAGTGGACAGACAGGAAGGCAGGAAGAGAGAGGAGGAAAAAGCATTTTATTAATTTTATCTGGCTCAACTTGCTCTCTCCTTGCTCTCTCCCTAGGTCCAAAATTTGGGTCTTTGGGATGTTTGTGGATTGGGTCTTGTTGGACTAATTTGCAGGACCACCAGGGCATGTCCAGATCTCTTATTTTTAATATGAAAGTGTATCATGTTTTCTATTTTCATATGTTAAACATTTCTAAAATTTTAATAAGATGTAGTATATCACACATGCATCCCATTCATCTATTCTGTTATTAATTCATTCAAGCAATCGGTAATTGAACTACTATGCAAAGGAAGGACAGAAGACATTCCCCAAACTGTGCAGGGTAAAGGTAGGATATGATGAATCTATGGCAGTTAGAGTATAAAGGATGGTGGTCAATCTGAGAGAGTGGGTCTTCCTATTCTACTGACAAACAATGGTTAAAATTATAATGAAAATAGTTAATTGTGCTTAAAGTTGATTATGACAGAGAATCTAAAAGCTTTGGATAGAGAAGGAGTACGATTTAGAAAACAGGAACAGCTCTTGATTCTAGAGTCTTTCCCATAATGCCTAAAGCTGTCAATTAAAATTATCACCTCTTCCTCTTAGGAAAAAGAGGTCAGCAAGAAACATTCATATTTTGCTGTTCTTTTATCACATTAATGTAGTTCGCTTTGCAGAAATGAAGACATAAGCAGTGCAACTTCAGGAAAAGTATTAAGCTTCATTTTTTTCAACTTAAACTAGATAGAATAATACTGCATAGTTTGTACGTTTGTCGTGTCATTCAAATGAATTAATTCAAGCAAACTTCTAGAATAATTCTTAACATCCTGAAAATAGACACTGAATAAATACTAGTACTACTGCTTCAGTATTAAAAGGCATGGAAAATAAGAAGACTACTGTTTCAAAAACTTATAGCAGGCTTCTTTCCTTTTATTTTTACAGATGTGTTTTGCCATCTTTATTTTTTATTTATTTCTGTACATTTAAGCATCTATATTCTACTCTCCTAATTTTACGGTTAATAATTGTTTTTCTTTAAATTTTCTGGAACTCCACAAAATCATCCATAGGGTAAATTTTCAAAATACTTATTAATGGACAATCTTTGTTCTTTTTAATATGGGATAATCTAGGAATAATGTGGTATTGATTGCATTAAAAATTATTTTAGGCGCCAGAATCAAGAGTATGTGACATTTCCTTGAGCCAGGTTTATTTCTGGTTTTCATAAAATTATGAGTGAGGTAGGGTTATTGGGACAAAAATATATGGATCATTCAATAAAGATTTTCTTAGAATCTCTTACTGAGTATTCATGTATCACTTCATTGGTTTAGGCTTTTTTTTTTTTTTTTTTTTTTTTTTTTTTTTTTTTTTTTTTTTTTTTTTTTTTTTTTTTTTTTTTTTTTTTTTTTTTTTTTTTTTTTTTTTTTTTTTTTTCTCTTCATGTCATAGCATCATTGAGCCCCATGCTTAAAGTAACACATCACATCATTTTTCTCTTAACATCACATCAGCTATAAGTGGTTGAGAGTGACTCTGATATTTTGGTCTTTTTTCATAGATGACGTGATTACCACTCTGTTCTCCAGATATATGTTCAATCCCTCTTTCTTCTTGTATAATGATAGCAATAAATGGCACACTAGTACATGTTTCAACATGCTAAATGCACAGAAATAAATGTCACATGAATTTCAATTATTTTATTTTTTAAATGACATATTTAATTTTATCAATTTGAGAATAATGCCTAACTCAAATTTATTTTTTTTAATATTAAAAATATTTCTCTATTGGAAGAGTAAGAAAATCATCAGAAAATATATGGCAAATAGTCTAGGGACTTCAAGAAGGGAAATCAAATAAAAAATCACATAACCATATGTTAATAACAATATCCCCTTTTAGTGTGCTTAACTGCAATCTAATATACTTATGTTTAATTTTACAAAAATAAGTTATTTTAATGGCCTGGTTACACTTTGATAATTGCTTTGATATGTTTGCTTATTGTGTTTCTACATATATGTCTTAATTTCAAATATGCATCTTATATAAATGAAGCCCAACATTATTCAGTCTTGAACTCCAATTCAAGCATGGTCACAGGCATTTGAGGAAATAATCAATATTAAATGACTTATAGAGAATAATTTTCAGGGTGAACTTCATTGAATCTTTGGTAGATGAAAATTGCTTAGGCTATCATTATTGATTTTGCTTAGGAAAAATTTTAGTGTCTTGGGAAATATGATTTGGTTTAGGTTTTTATGAAGGAGGAAACCAAATGAGATGTTTATATCACCAAATTAAAAAAAAAATAAAAGACGGACTAAACAAAAACAAAATGTCTTGAAATGTGGTCTCTGAATATTTAATTATATGTTAGCAAGTAATTATCTTGCTCATATTACTTCAAAATCATCATGTAGGCTTTTAGGAATATAAGTATAAAACTGACCTCCAAAGACATTGCAATCTTTTTATGGAAGCAAAGTACATACATACCTATATAATATCAATGAAAAGTCCATACATAAATCCAGGACAAAATCAATGATGTAGTTACAAAATAGCTCTCTGTCTTCTATCAGCTCTCAATTTCTTTCAAGGAGCAATCATCTTTCTAGTAGTTGCTGTACATAATTGCCTGAATTTTTTTCTGATGTCTAATAGTAGATAGCAACACATCTATTCTTGTTCTATCTTAGCACACAAGGTGAGCAGCCATCACTCAAAATTGTTCATTGTATTTTTCTTGACTTTTAGTTCTTTTGGAAGTGAATCCTTAAATAGATATTAATAAAGAACTTCTTGTCATTGTCAAAGTTTTGTCTACACGGAACATTATCTAACTTTTTGCTTAACCCTTGACATAAAGCCACTATTAGTTTCATTTAGTTTTGTTTAGAGTAAAAACAGCAGTTTGATTTTTACAGGTCAAACCTGACATTCAAAAACTGGAAGTTTCTGAGACAGAATCCCCCCAGAATCATACATAATAGCTGAAAATTCCAGGTTTATTTAGCATTTTTTGACTTACCATAAATTCACAGTAATAGTCAAAGCAAATTTTATTAATAGAATTTAAGAAAAAGTGAAGATATGGTGAATAATTTTGCCAACCTTGAAATAATAAAATAATACAGAGAACATAATGATATTTGTTTTGTTTTATCTACTAGAAATTCACAGAGTTTAACTTACACATATGACAACTTAACTAAGAGTCATATAACATAGATTTTCCTTGAAATTATTTGTTATAGTAAATTATGATCCAGAAATATAAAGAAAATAAATAATTTCAAATAAGTAATCAAATATTAGCTATCAAAATATTTTATCCCTTTAAACTATAGAATTTAGGCATCTATCAAAAGAAACTGGGGTAAGGTCAGAATTAAAATAGTTTGGTCAGTTTTTCTGGATACTCAATCAGTAAAGAGATCTGTGTCCTCAGCAACATCCTCCTGTATCCTGATGTTCTGTCTACCACAGTGTAACTGGAAACTCAGATTGTTACATTGTATACATCCTAGCGCCCTAGACATCCTGACTGGAGAAGTGGCATAAATTTACACAGCAACAGAAATTCCAGGATCTCATAATATTACTACCAAAAAAAGACGAAGGAGGAGGAAGATGTTGATGAGTATAAGAAAGATGTACAAGAAGAAGAAGAAACAGAGAAATACACCTCAAAAGATGGATCAAAATAAAACTTGGGAAAGTCCTAAATTATCAGAAATCAGTAATCTACCTGAATGGTTCACAGCAACAGTGCTAAAGATCCTCACTGAAATCAGGAGACCAATGGATAAATCTAATGAGAATTATAATGCTGAGATAATACAAATATATTTTATAAAAAAAATCATAGAAATAAAGATCGTAAGAGCTAATATAAAAATCACAATAGAAAAACTTATAATAGATTAAAAATGCAGCAAATAGAATTGAGATTGAATATAAAACATACAGAACAGCAGAAAATACCTGAACAGTTCAGAAAATATGAAACAATAAGATAGAATAAGAGCTTTATGGGATAACAGCAAGAGTGGCAACACCGTCATAGATTCTAGAAGGAAAAGAGAATCAGAAAGCAGTAGAAATATTACTTCAAGAAATAAAAGCTGAAAATTTCCCTAATCTAGGGAAGGAGGAAGTTATCCAGATCCAGAAAACTTATAGATTTTAAGATAACAACCTATCTCATAGAGCAAAACTTAAACAGATACAAACCAAGGCATAATATAATACAAGTGGCAAAAACATATGAAATAGAAAAAATCCTAAAAACAATCAAAGAAAAGCATGTTACATATAAAGGAATCTTCATATGATATTTGATGGAATTCTCAGTAAAACCTCGTAGGTCAGAAGGAAATGGCACAGTATGATCAAAGTATTGAAAGAAAAAAAGACTACCAACCAAAAAGACATGATTCTCCTTTCTATCATTCATAACTGAAGGGATAATAAACAGTTTTACAGATAACAGTTACCAAAATGTATTATCTGTTCTTGCAAAAAATACTAACAGGGCTCATAAAATGTAAAACAACTTTACTTAGTAGCATGAAGAAACCAAAACATAAAATTTGAAGAAGGAAAAAAGTGAATATGTGGACTGTAAAAATGAACTTCATTTCAATTAGTTTTCAACCTAAAACAAGTTGAAAGGATAAAGTAATATATGCAGATCTTAATATAGGCACAAAAAAACATTGACAAGATGTTAAATAAGAGAATTTAAATATAAAACCAAAGAAAGCCATCAAAATACTGGGAGAAAATAAAAAGAATACAGACAAATCTCAAAAACAAGCGAAGGATAAACTACAATGGCAATGATTATTAACCTATAAACAATTACTCTAGATGCTAATAGTTTAATTTGTCATTCAAAATACTCAGGGCTACTGAATGAAATTTCTGCTGCCTTCAGTAAGCTCACCTATCTTCCAAAGACAAATACTGACAAAGTATGGAAATCAATCATACTAGCAAACAGTAACCTAAGAAAGGTAGAGACAGCCATAGTTTTATCAGACAAAATTTGTTCTCACTTGAAAATGAATGTGACTGAGATTGACATTATGTAATGAAATCAGGAGGCACTTCATCAAGAAGCCAAACTGAAAAGTCTACATTCTTTATGATTTATCTATATAACATAGTTGGAAAGGCAAAACTGTGGAGAAAGTAAAACGTTCAGTGATTGTGGTGAAAGAGGAAGTGTATAGGCAAGCAGAGAAGATTTTTAGGATTGTGAAGATACTCTGTAATGCTAGAGTTATGTACCGGTTGTTATATATTTATTCAAAGCCATAAAGTGTATAACACCAAAAGTAAACGCTAATGTATTTACTATAAACTTTAGGTGATTATAATGTGTCATGTAAGCCTATCCTTGGTTAATATTAACAAAGTACCTTTCTTGTTAGAAATGTTGACAACATGGGGACTGTGTGTATGGCGGCAAAGGTATATAGGAAATCATTGTGCTTCCCTTTTAGTTTTATTGTAAGCCAAAAATTGCTCTAAAAATCTTAATATTTTTCCAAATAGGAAATTTTAGCATCTTAAAAAAGATAAAGATGTGTCAACTGCTCCCAGTAGCCCACATTATCTATCTTTGGTTGTCAAAATGATGAATATTTCTTGAGGTTAAATAGTTAAAATAAGAGTGTGTAAAATGTTCTTTGCTTAAAAATCTATTTTGGCATATCCTGGCAGAGCTGTAGTTAGGTCAATCACCTCCAAAGGACGCAGGTCACATATCTTTAAATCTGTGTCCAGGGTTTAGGGGAAAACAACCAATGTGAACAACTAAATCAAAATAAAATAAGGATGCTTCTTTCTTCCATCTCTTCCTGCCTGCCTGCCTATCACCTTCATTTTTGTCTGCACCTTTCCTTTAAAAACTTCTAATTGAATTTGCTTCATATTTTAACTGAAAGGAAGCTAGCAAATATGATGAAAATAGAATTGTGCATCTACCTGATATAAGATCTATGGATAACCTTGTCATGTATTATTACCCAAACGGCCTGTTCTTATAAAAAAATACTATCTGAAAATTTGAGAGTGTGTTCCTCAATCACTTTTAATCATTGTGCATGCTATCCCTGGAAGTCATTCTCTTCTTCATGTAATTAAGGATTTTTTTGTTTGCTTAGATAATTTTAATATCCTTGAGCCCAGAACTGGATCTTAAAATTGTGATTAATGGAATGAATGAATAATGAAGAAAAATAAAACATTAGGTTGACTTGCAACATGGTAGTACCATGTGGGAACATAAAGAGTAAGCAGCCAAAAAGTGTCGAAGGTTCACATAGCACTTCTTGTAGCAAGTAAATGTATGAATCCTAAGCATAAATTAAATTTAAGAAGGATTTAGCAGCTTCATGCTCTTCAATGTCCTACAGCACGGCAGTGCTGAGTGGAGACTGAGAGGAAGTGTGATGCTTAGATAAATAGACATCTTCTTTGGTGGGTTGAAGAGAGGATTTTTAAAACCCCTCTTCAAAATATGCTCTAGAAAAACTATGTTTTATATAGCCATGATGAAAACAGCTGTTGAATGGCAAATGTGAGTTTTGTTGGCCAACTTACATATAATCAATCAAATTGACTGTGTGCCAGTCCAAATCAGTCATTACTACAGGTGAAAACAGTGAATCAACCTTGCTACAATCCAATGTTTGGGTCATAAAGACATGAACTATGTTTATATACTTGAAGTAACTGGATGAAGGAATGGCAATGAGGTCAATAAGTTTCTCCAGCAAAGTCAGTTTGGTCTATTTAGAATCTCTAGAGCATCCGAACCCAGGCACTGTGGCTCATTCAGTGAGGCCACCAGTCACGAACTGCTCCAGTAGTTGAGCCCTCAGGCTGTGGCATTTAGGAGGGTACAAAGTTGAGGTAACCTTGGAAAAGCTTTTATTTTCCCCCATTTTAACTAGTTATTATTCATCATTTTCCATTGTCAATAGCTTTTCTACCAAAATTTGTATTTATCCTGAAATCTATTATGTATTAAAACCAAATGATCTATAAGTAAAATGATATATGACTAAGAAATAGCAAGCAGTTTCAACATTGGAAAAGAAGGTGAATCTAATCTTAGTCTCCTGATAGTCTTCATGTCTTCATTCTACACAAAGCATGCTTGGAGATCCTTAATCACCATCTATCTAGTTTATTACTATTTGCTTAATTATTTTTCCATTGCACCACTTAGGATGTTTTAAAACATAATTTGTCTTCATTTTTCAGGATTTTTTGACAAATCTCTAGGCTTATTTTTAAACTATTCTGTCCATTACTTTTTAAGGTGCTCTATACCTCTCGTCTTCCACACCTGGCAATGTGAGTAAAAGGGCTTCAGAAGACCAACCTTCTTCAGATTGTATGCAATTGTCTCTTGTCAAAATTAATTTTACATTTTGAATAGCAAATGATTTTATATTTCCATATACAGTTGTGCTTAACCGTGTTTCAGAGTCACTTTTAGAACAAATAAACATATCTTGCATGTTTGCTGAGATTCTAAGACCTCCCAAAACTGTCTGATACAATTTACACGGACTTTCTTTTTTTTACCCTTCTTCAGTCTCAAGCATTCTTACTAATAATTGTCTTTAAATCTAGGGCTATGAAAACAAGTATGTTGTATATCAAACTTCACTAGTTTTAAAGAAGATGGGTAAAGATTATATATATGCATACATGTATACACATTAAGATACATACTTGTATATACACATGCATATCTAGATGTATTTTATTCATTTTATTAAAAACAGTTATTTATTGCACAATGAATATGCATTTCTTAAAACAGATAACAGCAATACAGAAATTATTTAAATGCTGCCAGTGATTCTATTTAATTCAATTTATGTGTTCAATCATTTAAAAATGTTATTGAAATCCACAATATTTCTATGTATTTTATGACCCAGAGATAGAGAAAAAAGTAAAACAAATAAAACCCTTGTTCTCATAGTGCTAAAATTATACTGGAAGAGACAGTGGATAACCAAACAACAAAAAACATAATAAAATGTAGTAAAGTATAAAGAACAAAGATAGAAGATTAACATATTGAGGAACTAAAGAGTAAGTAGTATTCTATTTTCGATAACATGGTCAAGGAAATTTTCTTTGGTATTATGAAATGTATTATTATGAAAGAAGTGAGAAAAATCCAGAAATGTATATACATGTAGAGGAAAAGTCATCTCATATATGATGAATTAGAACTTTTGAGTCAGGGAAATATTTGGCATGTTCAGTGGGTAGGAAGCACACTGGTGTGATTGGAGTGTAGTGAGGAAAACGTAGTTACATTGTATTGTGCTGGAAAGACAACCAAGAATACATTACTCAGGACCTTGTTAGACATGGAAACTTTGTATGTTCATCTAAATGTGATGTGTATCAGGTAACCTTATTATAACTGTGGATAATAAACCACAATGAAGTCAGAAGCATGCAGAAATTAGCTTATATGTTTCACTTTCATTAGTGAAAACTGAGCAGGGTTTAGTTAAACTCAGTGTACAGGGATTCAAGAAGTGGGTTAGGTTTCATACACCCAACACACTCCCCTCATCAAATTCCTCTAGTTTCTACTCTGGACCTACCTTATGCAAACCTAAATAGCTTATGAATTTATTTTTCTCTAGGTGAAAACAGGGATAGTACTTGGCTTTTTACTATTGCAACACTGGTCACTGTGACAGGGCAAGGAGCTGATATGGGTATTTAATCCATATTTTCAGACTGGCACTAGCTGGAGAGGTTTTTGAATTAAAGCCATTGTGAAGTAGATAGATAAATCTGATAGATTACTGTCTAATTTCCCACTCTTCAGGCATGCTTATAAACTTTTGAAATTAAAACTGTTTTTGTTGACTTGTCTTGTGTTAACACCCAGCACACATAAACTTAAGCCAATATCTAGTATCACATAACTTTTTTGCAGATATTATCCTCTAGACCTGGATGGGCAATCCTTTCACAGTAAAATGCCAGTTAGTAAATATTTATTCTTTGCTGTCACAGCTAAGAAACTCTGCTGATATAGCATAAATACTTTCACAGGAAAATACAGATGATTGTGGTTGTGTTCCAATGAAATTTGACCCACAAAAATAGGTAGATGGTCAAGTTTTGTCTGCATGTCATAATTACTGGTCTCTGATCTAGGAGACATACCTTTCTCTTGTTTCCAGACAATTTCTATTTATCCTTGCAGCTTCTTTCCATTTGCAAAAGGTATTGCTATCTATATCTACCTATATATATCTATATCTCTATCTATCTATCTATCTATATATGTGTATATATATATGTATATATATATATATATATAGAGCTCACAAATTTCTGTTTCATAGGTTTTCTCACAGCCTCTTAGGTTTATATTCACTTTCTGCTGTCACATCTCTTCTACCAGGACTAGGTCCCTGTGGAGAATATCAATGTCCTGGCTAAAGGTGAAATATCTTGATGTATATTGATATGGCTTGATCCTCAAAGCAGCAAAAAGACTGTTCTTAGTATCATTGGTGCACTCATCTATACTGAATTATGTACTCAAATTGGGAAATCATTCCTCTGACTGCATGATGGATGTGGTTCTCATGTTAATTTTGCTTATGCTCCACTGTCGTTACCATTTCATCCAAGAGACTACAATTTCTTCTTTCAGTCTCTGGAATAGCAACTCTAAGAAAGTGGGCAGAGTCTAAGCTAATGTAAATTAACAGGCAAAACTTAGCAGTGAGCTCTCTCCATCCACTAGATGTGCTCAGAGATGGACAACTGTTCCTGGGAGGACACACATTAGGTGATAGTGGTGTTTGCTGTTAGAAGTGAAATCCATAAACTATTACAATTATGAGTTAATCAGTTATGATCTCTTCGAATGTCAGTCACAGCTAGTTGATCAAAGCTTCTGAGAGAGAAAAACAGGAAATATTAACTTTTTTCTTTTTGTTGTTATCCAGTAGTTGTCATCTCACTGATAGATTGAACAACCCTGTGCTTATCTTCTAGAACATGTCTTGAATCAATCATCCCTCTACAGAGAATGCTCATTATAGGTATCAACTATATCCCTGGAAAAGAAAGTATCCAGTTCCATGGAGCAAGCTCAAATCGTAAGGGCTCTATTGGGAGTCCAAATTGGTCAAGATCAAACCATATTCTCCAAATTCACCTTAATTATGCATTAGTTGATATTTGATATCAATCTTTTAAAGTAATCATTTATGCATAGAAAAATGTTCTGGACTTGGATGAAAGCAAGCAGATAATTCAATAACTTCCTTGAGCCATAAATAAAACTCATTAGCCAAATGCAATGCAGCAGTCATTTGAACATATAGAGGAAAAGTCAAATATATCACTGGTAATTTACTAAGCAAATGCTGGTGTTCTGGTAACTTGGAACATCACAAAATAGTATGGCTATTTGAAATTTTGTGATAACCACATTGTAAAGATAGTTTTGTTAATAATGTACATCATTATTTTTAAATTATTGGCATGGTTTATCAGTAAAATGATTCCAAGAGGCACCTGCATTCATTATAAAGTAACAAGTGCAAAAGTTATGATGAATATCTTTCATTAAATTTACAAAAGAAATTTCTTTGTCCCAAATTATTTAATAGATTGCACTATCCTAGGCATAATCCAGTTAGAAATTTCCTAACTGGTGAAGTTGATACGTGAACATTTTAATATGTTTTCATTTTCTTAAATGTAACATGGAAACAAATGAGATTGAAAGTAATGAGGCATGGACCTTTTTTTCCCTCGCAGAAACCATTACTTTATGAGGGTAATAAACTCTTGTAGGAATAAAGACACCTGCCATTATGGGTGCAAAAAAAAAAAAAAATGAAGAAAAGTGACTATGCACTAGTAAGATTTCATTTTTATTATTATGTTTACCAGTTTATTTTGTTTGCCTTTTAAATGTAGTCTCTGAGCAGTTTTACTGCTGCTTTTTCTCTTTTCCCATTCACAATTTTTGATCTATGTTTTACATCCTTCAGGAAAATTTGGATAGCAGGAATAGTGACAAAATTGCAGGCCAAGGTCAAATCACAGGGACATGAAGGAAACTGGTATTGTAGCAGCAAATGTGTTATGAGTGAATTTCTGGTGACATTTATTACTAAGCTTGCATTACTAATGATTCTCTTCAAATTAATATTTGCAGTTAGTCATTCTGGTTTATGAAGGTTTTCTCACCAAGAATTTGTTCATTCGATTTTCATGAAATGTACATTTCAAGAAATAAATTTCCATTCATTAATTTGGTTGAGAAAAATATGTATATATTGGCTAAATATTCCGCTTTAGTAATTCATGCATTGCTAATCAATACTACATTTCTTAAACTTACAATAAAATATGATTAGCACTGCAATGCCAGAAAATACATACAAGTTATTCAAATATTACTAATCTATGAAAATCAAAATAAATTAGAGGGTCTGAATAATTTTGAAACTATTTTTCTGAAATTTAGCTTTGTGTAAGAATACAGATCTAGAAAGCATACAAAACTGCTTTTAGTTGGGCAACATACACCAAATATTTCTTGCTATTAGTTGTTTTGTGTAGTTCTGTGGCATAAACTTTATTTATTTATAATTTGATTTTGTATTAAAACATTTAACTAAGAAGAGTTATTTCAAACAATAAAAATTGTACAAATTTGTGTTATATTCATTGGCTTAAAGATTTCATACTGTTTTCAGTTCTATGTGAGGTCAGAATTACATTTAGGCCATAAGTCCTTCATGAACGATAGTATAGACTCCATATCAAATTGACTGTATTTTTGGAAAGAGTACATAACATCTTCATAGTCAGGGAAGCAGAAAGGTAGGGTACCATTGCAGCTTTAATAAAATTCCAGACTGATGTCCATCATTAAGCTATCTGTATGTAACTATAGACTGGATATATATTGGTCAATCTGACACCTCTGTGATAGCTTATGTTTTACATATATTAATTTGATTAGTAAAGAAGAGAGTCAATCTAAGGAGATCGTCTTTCTTAAGATTCGTATAGTTATTTAAAGAGGAATAGATATCTTCTGCTTTATTTTATTAACCCTTTTTACATTGAATTTTTAATGTAGATAGCACATAAAGTTAACTGGTAGGTTGGAGTTTGTAACCAAGTAGTAAATCTATACCACTTACATGGTAGAATTAATATATACATACATATATATATATATATATAGAAACATATCCAATGTTTCATTTTCTTTTGTTTTAGAAATCTACCTTCTTTCACCATCACATTAAATTGTCTTGTTTGAATCAGTTAATTTTTAACTTTTTTCTGCCTTATTTTAACTATAATTTAATGGAATACATATAACTAAGTGAATTTATATTTTGAGATAAAATAGCTCTCCATTTTATTATTAACCATTTTAAGAGGTAAGAAATGCTTCTGTATATAGCCTACCAGAAAACATTAAGTAAGAGCAAATTTATCTAATGATTAAGATATTTGTACTAATTTTCCTTCCTAACAAAGCACTCTGAATAGTTGCAGAATATTTAACTCAGGTAATGAATTTTGAACAGAAGAAGCTTTAATTTCTTTAAGTTTTAGATTATATTTCCCCCTGGGTATGTAAGACAGGGTAACAAAAGAAATCCCTAACTGGGAATTAGAGGTGAGGATTTTTGGAAAAGTCAATGCAGCATGTATATGGGGAAGAACTGGTTTAGGCCTTAGAGAAAACAGAGAATTCGGATGGGAGTAACAGGGCAGTGAGTCTTATGGAGGAATTTAGTGTTTTGTTTCATCTGGTTGCAAAAACACAATTTTGTGAAAGAGACTCTCCAAGGACTTTTTGCAAGTCTAGCACTTCTGAAGCTCTTCAGAAATATAGAGCCAAAAGTTTCATTTGGAATAAAACATGTAATAAGGACAACTCACATGTCCTATAGCTTCTGTTCTTTCATCACATGTGTTTTAGAGACTCCCGAGAGGATTTTAATCTCTCCTACAAAGGTTCCAGAGATGCTCCAGGGTACTGCTGGCTAGAAATGTATTTGGCAAAATGTCTATAATGCATGCTGCCATCTGCTAGGAGTTACCTAAATATCAGACTAAATCCCTAGCCAGGCAGAATACTGGGATAGTCATTGCTCTAGGGATGCGTAGTTATGTAAAGATCTGTTTGTAATGACTCTGTACGTGGGGATCCTGACAGTTTTCTAACTACAACTCGCTACAACTGTATGTGGGCAAATCTATGAGAGACCAGGATTTTGAGAGCAGGAGGTTGATGGTATGATAGTAGGTGCTCTAACATGGCTAACACCTTTTTATTACCTAGAGAAGCAAACTCCTACTGCCACATCATATAATCTATTGGAAAACATATTTACTGAATTAAAGTACCAAGACTCTACTATGAACCCTTTCTTTTTTAGCAACTAAAAAACATTTGGAATTTGTTTTTAGATTATATTTTTTGGTATGAATCACTCACCTAATAAGGAGGAACACATCCTTTTTTTCATTATGTTGGTATCATTTGATGATGAACCAATACTTTTATATTTACATGAGTATATATAGAGGACTTAGTGCATATGTATTTATAAACACACATCCGTTAGAAATATACCAAGAAATAAGTTTTAAATATAATGAATAAAGCAAATTTTAAGGAGAAGGGTTAATAAAATATAACCAACATGGCTAATAATTTCCTTTTTCCTAGATATAGTGTTTTTGAATTATTGTTAGAGCACCTAAGTGGGCACTGGATTTTATATGTTATTTGGACAATACTTTTGATGGTACAACAGCTATAAGATTGATTTGTAATAAAGTGTTTTAAATGTAATATGCATTTATGCATTATTCAAAAGCTTTCATATATATGAAACATATCTATATACATGCATATTTTCATAAATTTACATATACATGATATATATGAGATCTACTTATACTCTTCAGACTTAGGGCACTTAAATCATTTCTAAATATTTTATGGCCAAATTTCTGACAGCTGGTTCTGCATTAATTATAGTCAGCTAAGTGTTAGTAGAGTCAACTTTTAATTGACCTCATCCAAATAATGAAGTTTCATAAGTTTGCTAATACCTTCAGCAAATGAACCCAGTGTGACAGTGTGTGTTAACCTGTCCCAAGTATTCCTGAATTAGAGTGAGTCTAATACACAGGTTTCAGCATCAGTTCTCTTTACCCATTGCTAGGAATAAAGTTTAGGATTTATCCTATGTCCTGTCCATTTTCAAAGTCTCCCAAGACACCAGAAATGTTTAAAACAGGCAATTTTGCTTGTCTGGAGAAACAATTACCTTGTCTTATGTAAATGTACTCATTTGTTGGGGCTGCCAAAATTCCACAGAATGTGTGGCTTAAGCAACAGAAATTTCTTTCTTAGTTCTGGAGGCTGGGCATCCAAAATCAGTGACTTTCATACTATAGCCAGCTTGCAACAGAATCAAAATGGGATTGAGGGGAAGGCAGGGGTTAGTAGTCCCACTGGACGATGATGAAGAACACTTAGTGACTGGGTAGAGGGCAGAATGTTGTGAGAGGAAAGGAGAAACTGCACACATGGGGACACTGCACTTGATTAATACCACATAAAATATCTGACTCCATGCTCAATGTGTTTTAGATGTGTTTATATAAAATCTAGCAGAAAACATTCAGTGATAGAACACATTGCAATACTCACAAGTATAGTTTCTTACATTACAATTTAATAGGCAAGAAAATGCATACGTCCCAAATGTCTGTCATGTAATTATTTTTCTAATCATACTTATTCCAACCTCCTGAACAGCCATAGACTTAATCTAATTACGATTGAATGATAACTCAATGAAAAATTTTAAATATCAAAGAATATTCCTTGTTTTCATTCTTTGGAAACCCATTTTCCTTGACTGTTTTTATTAAAATGTTCTTAATTCTATTGGTTTCTGAACAGAATTTTGAAGTGTAGTCATTCCGGCCTTACCTTCTCTGTTCATGCACCTGTTTCATTAAAGATATCGATCTGGGTATTGCTAATCACAATTGGTTAACTGTCTCCAGCTATACTGAAATTCTGGTTAACCCTTTATTTAATATTAAGCAAAAAAGCATGGATCACATGTAGAATTCTGATACAAAAAAATATGTTTTCTGTGCTGTCTATGGACAATCATCAAAATGTAACTCTAATGCTAAGAGTGTAATGGAGGAGTATTGTTTAATTGATATATTCTTCTCAATACTTTCATCAAAAGCCACTACTTTTTCCTTAACATTTATATTTCTTTAACCATTTAATACATATATTTTTACCATTTAAAAAAAATACTTTCATTCTTCACCACATCTTCTGTTGCCTTAAAATACAAGTTTGAATTAACTATCTTCTGTTTGTATATCAGCCAACTAAAATTAAAAATTTGCCTGTTTATAACATACACACAAATAATGTTCTTTGTTCTCCTTGCAAAATCAAGGATATAATTTATCTGCTAAATAGCATGACTGATTCATTCTCACTATGGTCTTGTCTGAGTTAATAAATCAGGACACAGTTACCACCTCCAAATGTTCAGTTCCGACCCTACAATTAGCTTTCCACTGACTTTGGTTCCTGATTATCAGAAGAAACCTCTACTTTGAGATATCCAATAATTAGTCAGACAATTCTGTCATGTGCTAAAATATCCTGGCTGTTAGAGCACTTGCTAACCACAAATCTGTCACATACCCTGCATGGATCTCATGAGATAAGAGGAACATCAGCCCTACTTCCCATTACATTGACAATAAGCTGGCACCTGAAATCTAAGTGCAACAATTGAAAGTCTAAGTTTTTCTTAAATGGCTCCAGATCAAAGCCTACATGTAAAATGTTTTAGAGTCTTTCTTCAGTATGAATAAAATTTTCCAAATGGCACACAATTCTGAACGTACTATACCAAAAGACTGTAATCATGGAATTTTCATTTTGTTATGAAAAAAAGAGAATAACTTAATCAGAACTCAATGAAACCTCTCCAGTTAAAGCATAGAAAATTATTCTTAACTATTGTTTTGCCAATATTTCATTTTCCCTTTAATTATGTGTAACTTTTTAAAGTTTTTTTTTTCCAAAATGAGACCTCATTGAGTTATTTAATTATAGTTGTGAATATTTATAGGAATACATTAATTATAATATCTCTATTTGGTCTCTTGCCACATATGTGATCAGGGGCAATTATTGGAGGCATAACAATGCAGAAAAAGATCATTAAGCTGTTTGTAATCAAGGTGAAGCATATCAGACATAGTTCATGAGTTAAGTCTCCTGCCAACAAAATACAAATTCAGGACTAAGTGTCAAGTTTGATTTAAGCATTCATCAAAACTATAATACATTTATTCAAATAAAGTAGATTAGGAAAAGACATCCCAGATTAGATAACATACTAAAAATAGGGAAAAATATCAGGTATTCAAACTCCATCAAGTTTAGCAATTAGCCTTCAGAAGCCATTACTGAGAAAATGCTATAACTACATTCCATAACAGAAATTTATAAAAACAGTAGATCTTAAGTACTTTAATAACAATTATGTGAGGTGTGAAGAAACAGGTGAATTAACTTGGTGAGACTATTTTCACAAAATATACATATATCAAATAATAATTTTATATACTTTGATCATGCTATAATTTTGTCAATTTTATTTCAAAAAGGTTTGGAAAAAAGTAAAAATAAGAAAAAGTAGAAATTTAAATTATGTATTTCAAGAAAATAATCATAATGAATTTGACATAGAGAACTTGTATCAAGAATATGCAAAACTCTTAAAATCAAAATACTTATTTTAGTATTAATGCTAATCCATTAATATACTACAACTTAAGAAAATTATGCAGAGATCTTTACAAGAAGGTCCATATGAAAGGTAGAGAAACTTCTAAGAATTATACTAAAAGATGATCATCTGCATTAATCATAAGGAAAATACAAGATAAAAAAACACAATGTACCACATCTTAAATGAAGATAACAAAAATTAAAGCAATGATTATCCTAAATGTCAAGAGGTTATGGAACAATTGAAATGATGCTTTGCTGGTTGGAGTATTTAATAATATTACAACTTTTAGAATGCATACAGATTCTTGAGAAAGTGAAGCATAACATCCAGCAATTTTACTTTTAGGTATTTATTCAGATAAATTAAAAAAAAAAACACACACACAGACCTTCACACAAATATTTATAGTATCCTTATTTATAATAGCCTCAAACTGGAAACAATTAAAATGTCTATCACCTTCCATCCGCCAAATATATTTGAACACATTTTAGTGTATTTGAAAATAATGAAAGGAAAGAATTAATAATTTATGCAGCAACAAAGATTAATGAAAAAAACAGAGAGAAACCAGACACTACAGAGCACATACTATGTGACTTCATTTTTTTTACTGTTTTTAAACAGAAATAGATAGATAGATAGATAGAAAGAAATCAGAAAAGCAAAAAAGGGGATATTCTTATTACATGGAAGAACAAACTTCATGAGGTGATGGAGATATTCCTATTTTTATTGTGTAATGATCACCTGAATGTATATATTTATTAGGGCTTATTGAAGCCACACTTAAATCATGTGCATTTAAATGTAAGTATTCTATTTTCTGAAGTTTTATGACATACAATTATTCCTTCAGTTAAAATAACCAATCATGATGCATCAAAGAAAAATAATAAATAGAAAAACTGAATATTTTATTAGATTTTGTAATGCATTAATTGAAATAACAATAATTTTTGGATATTTTATCCAAGTTTCTTCATATACATAACAAAAATAGTAATATTGCTTTGGGCATTAAAGAATTCATACAAAACTAAGTCTAGATAGCATCTAATACTCAGTAACTTAAATATTAATGGTAGTATCACTTCATAATTAAATAACCTATAAGCTACATTTGTCATTATTATATTAAAAGTAGCTTTCTCAGACAAATTAGCTTATAACTCATTAAAATGCAAAATCGAATAAAAAAACTCAGCAAAACGATCAGATTTGTGCTAATCATATGTGAAGCATAGGCAGAGTGAGAATTAAGGGAGGATGGTCAAAAAGTACAAATTTCCAGTTATATAGGTATAAAAGATGTAATGTATGATGTTACTATAGTTAACATTGAGTATGACATATATGAAAACTGTTGAGAGAAGGTCCTAAGAGTTTCATCACAAGCAATTTTTTTCACTCTTTGCTTTCTCATTCTAGATATAGGAGATACAAGCATCACTTAGCAAAATGTCCTCTGGATTCAGCAATGTTGTTGCAAATGAGAGGATTTCCATTTAAGACTGAATAATATTCTATAAGGTGATGATACATGGATAGCTAAATAGACAGATGATAGCTATCTAGCTAGTTGATAGATAATTTTGCATATAAATAAACTTGGTATACATATACATAAATATATTCCACTATATATACAGTATATACAGTATTATGGTATATTCTACATATATTATATATATATGTATGTATGTATACATAAAATTTTTGTTTATTTTTCCACTGAGGAACATTAAAACTGCTTCCATGTCTTAGCTATTATAACATCTTGGCTATTATGAACTGCTTCATTGAACATGGATTTGCAAGTATCATTTTGAGATACTAACTTCATTAGTTTTTGTATATACCCAGGAGTGGGATATCTGAAGCACATGGTAGTCCTTTTTAAAATTTTTGAGTGACCTCTTTAATTATTTCCATAATGACTATAACAATTTTCATTGTTACCAGCAGTGAACAAGAGTTCTATTTTATCTACATTCTTGCCAACATGTGTTATATCTTTCATTTTGGTGATGGTTGGTCTAACATGTTTGAGGTGATATTTAATTGGGTTTTGATAAACATTTTCCTGATGGTTAGTAATGTTGAGCACTTTTTCATATACCTAATGGAGATCTGTATGTCTTCTTTTTTGAAATGTTGAATACTTTGTCTATTTTTTTGCTACTTTCTTATTAACTTCTCATATTAGATCCTTATCAGATATTTGGTTTAAAATTAAATAGTGGGTACACCGATTTATATTTGTACTAACCAAGTATAAGGTTTTTTTTTTATCTCGTCTTTTTGATGATGTTCATTTAACAGTTGTGATACAGCATCTCATTATAGTTTGGTTTTGAATATCATTGATGATAAGACATGCTATGTGTTTTTGCATGCACCCATTGGTGGGCTACATGTATGTATTCTTTGGGAAAAATACCTACTTAGTTCTTCTCTACTTTCATAATTGTATGGTTTATTCTTTTTCTCTTATTCTATGGGTTGCTTTTTCATTTTGTTGATGATTTTCTTAGGTGTGAGGACTTTGATTTTTAAGATTCATGCCATTCCCCTCATCTGCTTTTGTTAATGTTATCTTGCTTTTGGTGTTGCATCTCAAAATATTGCAAAACCAATATCATGAAGCTTTTTTTCCTATGTTTTATCTAGGAGTTGCATGGTTTTAGTTCTTAAATATGTCCTTAATCTACTTTATTTTTATGAACAGTGTCAGAAAGGGATCCAGTTTTATTCTTTACCTGTTAGCGTTCAGTTTTCCCAACATCATTTACTGAAGAGCCATCATTGCTCATTCCATATTCTTGTCTCTTTTGTCAAAACTTAAGTGGCCATATATGTGTTGGATAATATATGACCTCCCTATTCTGTTTCATCAATCTATGTGTTGTTTTTATGTGGTTGCCATACTGCTTCAATTACCATAATTTTGAAGCTAAGAAGTGTGATACCAGCAGCTTTGTTATTCTTTTACAAGACTGTTATGGCTATTTGGGGTCTTGCGTGGTTCTATACATTTTTTGGATTCATTTTTCTATTCCAGAGAAGAATACATTGTAATTTTGATAAGGATTGCCTTAAAACTTGCATTGCCTTGGGTAATATGAACAGTTTGATAGTATTTAAAGGTGATATTCTTCACTGAAACTTTTCACATTTGTGTGTTTTGAATACACATATTAGGCTGAATCATCTCACATATTTATTTATAGAGAGATGTCTTCCGTGTATTGAATAAAATAAGAGGACTTATGCTGCTAAATGTTTTGCCATAACTTCCATAAGACATTTAACAGGATAGTTTTAAGTTTGCTTGCCATAGGCCTACTCATTAAAAATAGTTCTCTTCTTTTAATGACAAGTGTGGCTTGAAACTACGGATATACACTTCATAACACTTTGGTTTGAAAAATGGGACAACAGATGCAGTCTAATATAGGATTTAATACTTTTTTCTTTTATAGGCTTTAAGACTGCAATGATTTGGTTTTTGACTGGATCCTTTTCTGCAGGATAATAACTGTCACTGTGGGACTTGCATTTATTTTACAGTATATTGAATATCTGTCCCAACTCCACATAATTCTAAAACTTAACAGCAATTTATCAATGTTCTGACTTAAACAATAATAAGGATTTTAAGCTTTATTCACAAAGACAAAAGTCCCTTGTTGTCATAAAATATTTACTTTATTGGGTTTTATTAACTAAATCACTTTTTAACTTTAGAGACGTCATCAAATGGCCTATTCTCTTACACAATTGTGAGGTTTTCAATGACCATATTGTCAACACAGAAGTATTATAATATTAACTAAGTTTTTATTGAAGCCTTTGGGAAATGACAATATTGTCACTAAGGAATATTTACATTAACTAGATTGATCAAATCTTTCCATTTGGAAAAATGCAAAATTTGGTGATAAAAGACTGAGAAAATAAGTTATTTAATAATATACATCCTTTCCTGATTCCATATCCAAATTAAGATTTGGTCATCAGATATATTTCCAGAATGATAAGGTCATTAACCGCTTCAAAATCTTGACTGTGATAAACATTATCTTGCTATAATATATACTCAGAATAAATATCTGAAAAATAGAATGCCTATTTCAAAGTAATCAGTTTACTCTTCTGTTGATTGTGAATACTGAATATCTAAAATTCAAATTATTCTTGGAGGAAAATCAATAAGTATCTTTATGTTTCATTACAGAAATAAGCTGTATTGATAAAAAATGTGGGTGAAAGCTTATGTCTATGACTTAAGTACATGATCATTCTATCTACAGATGGGAATTGTATTCCTTTGGTTCTTACATATTTTCTATAAGTTTCTATATTTCTTAGAATGACCACTAGAACTTTCAAACATACCAATAATAGACTTTAAGGATTGCAAATTTTGATTCAGGTTTTGCTTTTTGAAATTTCTGGAAAAATGACTTGTGTCTAAAGTAATTGAAGTATTTAATCTGTTATAATTTGGTTCCTCAAGATGAGGAAATCTGAATTAAAGTGAGAAGAGACAGAAAAAAAAAATACTAGATTGTCTTGTGTCCCTTGCAAACCTTTAGCTAGTACAAAACGAGGCTTTATGTGTTTTATAAAGGGATTCAAGAATACTCAAGTTAATCAAAGAATGAAAACAAAGTGCTTTCCTTGATTTGTATTGGTATTTGTGTCCCTCCTAAAATTCATGTTGCAACCCTAATCTTCAATATCTTGAATTGGGATCCTTGGGAAATAATTCTTTGCCTGAGTTTATGTGGGGGGAGGCCCCATGACAGGATTAAGATGAAAAGTTCAAATATCTTCGAGCGCTCACCAGATAGCTAATCTGCCAGCACCTCGAGCATGGACTTCCTAACAATCACACCTGTGAGAAATGATTGTTTGTCATTTAATCCACCTATTCTGTGGTGTTTTATTTTAAACAACCTCATTTTAACCTCTTCTGGCTATAAAAAGTACCGCGATAACTTTTTGTTTTGGTTTGTTTAGTTTTTAATAAAAATGCACATATTATATAATCATTGATCACACTAATTTGTTCTCTATATTGTAAATGTATTAAATTCAGAAAATATTTGATTCTGTTATTATTTATCCATACAATAGGACTCAATGTCTTAAGAGAAGTAAGAAAAGAAAAAATTGCCTACTAAATATTTGTCACTATATGACTCACACTTTAAAATGTCTTTCCCTTCTATTAAATAAAAAATTCTATTCTTGGTCTCTCCAGAAAATGTTATCTGGTAATACAGTCTATGGTATTTTATTTTAAACAACCTCATTTTAACCTCTTCTAGCTATAAAAAGTACCGCAATGACTTTTTGTTTTGTTTTGTTTAGTTTTTAATAAAAATGCACATATTATATTAAAAAAAGGAAATAGAGATACATCATTGACACAGTAATATTGAAATAAGGAGTAATAGGTGAATGACATTTTTAATGAAATGATAATTATTTAAATACCTGGTTCTTAAGTTTGAAGTTTCTATGAGACACTGAAATGAATATGTCATGTAAATAATTGGGTGTAAGTGCTGGAGGGTAATAGAAAGGTCTATAGTTGAATTTTTTATTTCAGAGTTATCTGTATGTATAAACTAAATGAAACCCTTGATGGAGAATATTTCTTAGGGAGAAACTTCAGCATGAAAAGAGAAGCACCAAATTAATAGTCCTTAAGTAATGTTAATACATAATAGAAAAAAATGGTCTCTTCCCTAATAGAGGTCAATATACTTTCAAAATCAGGCTTACTTGAAGAACTCTGTTTCCATAGTAATATTAATAACATTTAATCTATTCATAACAGTGGGTTCAAATGAAGAAAGGAATGCTGAAGGCTCAGGAAGGAAACTGAGACAACTAATATTTTTATGCTTCATAAAGCATCTTATCAATGTCAAATTTATAAAACACTATTCAACTAATGCTAATGTTGCTCAAAAATAACTTGTATTTCAAGAAGAAATCAACAGATTTTATATTATATTTGAATACTTTTAATTTCACTCTGATTCTCTTGACCTCTTTTATAGCTTTCGGAAATTCACTGGCTGATGATTAACTTAACATGAAAGAAAACATAATCTCTATTTTAATATTTCTAAAGCAAACATTCACTTCAAAGTTTTTGTGAGCTGGAAAACGCACAAGTGACTCTTTTGCTAAGATTTACCTTAAAAATAAAACTATCAAAGTCTACATGCCCAGTTAAAAGAGGAGAGGTATAATTAGTTAATTAATATTTTGAATATTCCTAATAGTTGGCACTCTCAAAATATGTATTATGAAATATGAGAATATATAGCAAATGTCTGCATTTTATTCATTATCATAGAAAATTAAGTGTTATAGTATATAGATCACTTAGATGAATATATTTTACCTTTTCAAAAGTTCAAAAGATCTACAGTAATATGGAATCAAATTTAAATAAATCAAAAGTTAATTTAAGGCAGACAATCTTTCATCAACTACATAAAAATGATTTAGAAAACCAGGAACAATTATTTTTATAATTCTTTTAAAAATCTTCTAAAAATTAATTTTATAATAAAGCATAAGTTTAAAAGTAATGAATAAATTAATCAACTCAAAATGCTAGTCCTACTGAGTTGTGCCTGGTGTTAGATACAAAACATAGATTGTGATACTGAATATGACTTTTATTTTTCTAACTCTTCTCTGAGGCACATAGTTGTATTGGGAAAATTACCTCTTCATTCAAATTTCATACTCAGTTTAAATTACAACTCTAGACTCTCCTGTATCCACAATGGCGTAAAAATAGAAGTCAACCACAAAAAGAAACATGGAAGAAACCAAATTAATTGGAGACTAAATAATATTTGTCTGAATGACTCTTGGTTAACAAGGAAATAAAAGACAAGTTTAAAAATACTAAGAGACAAATGTGAATGAAGACGCAAACTTCCATAATCTGTGGAATGCTGCAAAATCAGTACTAAAAGGAAAGTTCATTAAAATACAGGCCCAATCAAAATATAAAAATTGCAAATAATCTAAACTTACATTTAAGCAATTAGAGAAAGAACAATTAAAATAAAATATCAGTAGAAGGGTAATAATAATTCTAGCAGAAAATAAACAAAATGATAGACAGCAAAAATAATCAAAATCAATGAAGAAAAAATACATTATTTGAAAAATAAAATAATGTGGCAAACCATTAACTAGACTCACAAAGAAAAGCAAAAAAACTATGAAAACTAGAATCAAAAATGAAGTCACACAGATGATACAGAAATGCAAAACATCCTAAAAGACTGCTATGAAGAGCTCCATGTCAATAATGGGGACAACTTCAAGGAACTGGACAGATTTTTAGAAAAATACAGTCAACCAAGAATAAACCCAGAATAACTGGAAAACATGAACAGAACAATTACAAGCAAGGAAATTGAAGAGGTAATCAAAAATCTTCCTAAAAAATAAAAGTCCAGGACCTGATAGCTTTTCAATGAGTTTTGCCACACCTTCAGGGAAGAACTAATACCTAGTCTTCTCAAAATCTTACAAAATTTTGAAGAACAGGAAACATTTCCAAACACTTTCTGTGAGGCTAACATCACATAGATACCAAAGTTGATAACTATGTCACCAAGAAAGAAAATTACAGACCAATAACTCTAATGGACATAGATGTAAAAATTCTCAACAAAATGTTAGCAAACCAAAACCAACAACGCATCATAAGGATCATCTATCATAACTAAATAAGATTTAGCCCATGGACACAAGAATGGTTCAACATACGTAAATCTGTTAAGGTAAAACACCATATCAACAAGAGAAAGGAAAAGAAAAAACTACATGATAATATCAACAGACAACAGTGAAAGTTTTTGACAGGATCCATCACCCATTTATGATAAAAATCCTGCACAAAATGAATATAGAAGGCACATAACAAAACATAATAAAGGCCATATATGATAAACTCACAGCCAATATCGTAGTCAGTGGTGAAAAATTGAAAGCATTTCCTCTAAGATCAGAAAGAAAGCAAGGCTGTCCACCATCACTACTGCTATTTAACATCATAATGGTGGTCTTAGAGCAATTAGGCATGAAAAATAAAAAAGGGAGCTCAAATTGGAAAGGAGAAAGTAAAACTATCATTCTTTCAAGATGATATGATTATATATATTGAAAACTCCAAAAGTTTTGTCAAAAAATCTAGTGTAACTAATCAACAAATAGTATAAAGTGGCAAGCTGTGAAATTATTACACTAGCAGCCATTGTATTTTTATACACTAATATATATATATATATACACACACATAGATATATAGTGGAATACTACACAGACCTTAAAAGTGATGAAATCATCTTACTTGAATCAACATGAATGGATCTAGAGGGGATTATGTTAAGTGAAATAAAAAAAGAGAAGATCTTGATACCAGATGATCTCACTCATAGTTAGAATGTTTCCATGCCTGGTAATGTATCAGGTAGCATTTATTAAAAGTCAATCTATCCTACAGCAACATTATTAGAGTTCCAATCATTTTTCAATATTCAGTACATATACTCCATCCTTTGTCAAGTTTCATTAATCTTTTTCAACATCATAGTATTACTTTCTATAAATACCATAACACATTTTTTATTTTTTCTATTTATTCAACAAATAATAATAATTTAATGAAACATCACAGTCCAGTGGACCATCTCCATCCTTTCTCCCACCCTCCAATCTCTTCGCCTCTCATAATCTCTGCTCTCTTATCAAAGTCTATTTATTTATATTATTGTTTTCCCATTCAGTTGTTTTGTTTCCTTATATTCATACAGGTTTAATCATCAAATATCTGGCTTTTTCCCTCTAACGTATTTCACTTAGTATAATCCTCTGGAGTTTCTTCCATTTTGCTCTAAATAGCATCAGTTAATATATTTCTTTTATATTTGAGTAATGTTCCACTGTATATACAGACTACATCTTCTTTATTCTGTCATTTATCTGGAATAGTTCAACTGTTTCTGCATTTTAGCTATTGTGCATAGCACCAAAATAAACATGAGTGAACATATATCTCTTTAAATTAAAATTTTCATTTTCTTCAGGTAGATACCCAGAATGGGATTACTGTGTCATAAGAAATCTTTATTTTCACAATGCCCCCTCCCCACATCCGTCCCCTAGGCCTACACTCAAACCCAGAGGTAGATGATTTGCTTTGGAGGCAATTGACCCAAGCACTGCTCTACCAGGGCACACCAGATTAGCTGTTCGTGTGTGTGGGATAGTTGATAGCAATGTAATGTAATTACTGCACTTGCAATTTTAGGAATGATTGTTATCCTCCCCAAACAGCCGATGATTTACTTAGTGCTATTTTTGTTTGTTTGTTTGTTTGTTTGTTTTAAATGCTTTCCTACTCAAAGTATGTTGAATATGCTCTGGTTTTATGAGCTGAACTTTACTGGTAGAGGTATAGAAATATAAAAAATGAGTAATCTCATGAATTTATACATTCATAGTGAATAAACCAAAGACAAAATAATACATTTTAAATAAGATATATTGAAAAATATGGATGATGAAATTCATATAATATATTAATGGATTTGCATTTTAATCTTTTGTATTTGGGAAATTTCTAAAAATAATCATAATAGGTTAGAGACTAAATAAGTTGAACAAGATCTCTTTGGCAAGAGTAGGGGACATGGACTACTTGTTTACTTCTACTCTACATATAAATTATTTAAGAATAGCACCAAGTCAATTGGATACATACCACTGTAGACTATCCAATATCTTGCAAATTTCAGGAAAAGCTAATAATTTAGTTTTTTGATATCAGACTAAATACTTAAAATTTCTAGAAAAAATTGCTTTTCTTTCTCACCATCTTTTGAGAATATTCATTTCATAAGACATGATAATATTTGAAATTGATATTAAACAATTTAATTTTCCCCCAAAGCAGGAAGAAGCAGACTGACAGATATGTTATGAAATGGTTAATATACTTTCTTCTATTGTAGAAACTTCTGTTAAGAGATGTCAGTTTTTTAGCTGGATACTATCAAACTTCTATTATTCATCTATACTTACTATCACAATGACCCGCACTGTATATAACAAACCATAAATTATCAGACACTTAATATGATAATTTGATGATATAAAGTAAGAAAATAAAACAGGTGGGGTCTAATCACTGTGTGAGTTGCTGTCTTTCAAGTAGGCCAAAGTTAATCGCCAGTGCAATTGGACAATTTTGTCTAAATGAATATCCCCAAAGAAGGGAAAACAGGCCTGGTGAACAGTTCGGTATTCTGTTCCACTATACTTTGACTGAATGAAGTGCTGGAAATGCAGATGATTGAACTCACACTCTTGGAAGGGTTATTTTTTTCCATAAAATATTTAGGAACAATTCCTTACATAAATTATATGGATTAATGACATTAGACACATTTCATAAGATTAAGTAAAACTAGCCATTAAATGGAGTAGCGAGAACTTTAGGCAAGCAGCCAGCTAGCCAATCAGTTAATTCAACGTTTAAATACAGCATGGTTGGGAAGAAGTGTTCAGTGGTGAAGTGGAACCTCTTAGGAGATGCCTGTTTGAAGATATTAACACTTTATATGAAAGTGTGTGTGTGTGTGTGTAAAAGAGAGGCATGAAAGAGTTATGCGAGAGTGATCCAGTGACAAAGAAATAAAGGAATGTACAGGCTTACCCTGATGGTTAAATTGTTTAGTTCACACCCATCTCAAGGACCTAGGTTCAAGGACAACTAAATACAATAAATCAAATTCTTCTTCTTCCCCTTCCTGTCAGCCTGCTTACTCACCTTAATTCATACCCATATCTTTCCTTAAAAAAACAAAAACAGCAAGGAAATATATTTAGTTCAAAATATTGAGGTGTGCCCTGGTGAAGTAGAGGTTGGGTACAGTCCACATGTATCCCAAGGTCCCAGGTTTGCATCCTGTGGTCAGCTGGTGTAATCAAGTAGACAAATAAATCAAATAAAGTGCTTCCCTTTCCACTCTCCTGCCTATCTGACTCTGCTCACCTTCAGCCCTGGCTGTACCTTCTTTAAATATATATGTATATATCTACACACACATATATAAATACATAAACCTGAATATATTTTAGAATGCCTGTAAAATATTCTGAATATGCAATTACATAATTTATTTATTTCATGTTTATTTTACAGTAATAGTTTTCTAATTATTGCTCTGGTGCTAGAAACTATGGATCTGGGTTTGAGGGTAAATATTTTTGCCTCATAGCATTAACTAATGAAATATGAGAGTAGATAATAAAGTTGGATAAACTCCTAAAGATGGTATTGTATAGAAAACGATTTCTTCCTCTCGTTTTCCTCCTATCCAGAAATATGTCCCTGGAACATGTGACTATGCTATCTGACATTGCAGAAATTGCTTGCTGTTATAACTAAGGCTATGAACTTTAAAACAAGAAAATCATCCTGGATTTTCCTGTTGTTACCAATCTATCCATGTGGGCCCTAGAAAGCCAATGATTTCTCCTTAGGAAAAAAAAAAATATGGTAACAGGGAAGGTCACAGATTCAAAGACTGAGAAGGACTCCACCCACCATTGTATGGAAGTCAGTATAAAGAATTAGGGCAGGATTTAGAGCAAGGTTAGCCCCTTGCTGATAGTCTGCAAGAAAATTGGCACCGCAAGACATACAAGGAACTGGATAGCTAATAGCTAAAATGTGGCAGGAAATTTTCCCTCAGAGTTTACATTCAGAATGTAGCCCTGTGCACACCTGGATTTTTGCTTTGTGAAAATCTGTAGACAAAAAACTAAGCCCTCCTCTACCTGTGTTTCTGAGCTGCAGAACTGTGATAATTTGTGTTGAGTTTATTCGCAAATTATATGGTAATTTAAAAACATAGTAATATGACCTTAAGCAAATTTATATACATACTGAAAATAAGTTTAACTTTTCATGTGGTTTAAAATTTTAATAAAGAAGGGGATTCGGAAATTTCATATTTTATCTTCTCATATACTTTCTCAACATGGAAAGCTAATTCAGCATTCTGAGCCAGTTCAAATGGCAAGATAGGAGGCAGAATTATTCTAGCTTTTTTTATTCAAAGTGTCAATTTATATTAATTTCATCAATTTATCTGTTTCAAAAGCATTTATCTACTGTTCTAGAACACATAATGTAAAATTCACTATGTAAATATGCATGTATAGCTGTACATATATATATATGTATGTATGCATGTCTATATTTGTTTATGAATTATCTTTTCATGTTTGAGGATCCGGGCACAAAGTTATTAGCACCTTACATTTCCCCTGAAAACATACAATAACGGGAAGAACTAGAAAAGAAAATAAAGCTTATTTCATAAATCTTAGAAGTGACTTAAAATTTTAAATGCCATCTTTAAAAGAACAAAATTTAAAAATCAGTGGAAATTAAAGAGAGCTGTATGTGAGATAAAACCTAAAATGTCAGAGCAGTCATCAGAGACATCCAAAAACAAATATTTCTTGATATTAAGGAATAGAAAGTCTGAGAAGCAAGATCTAAATGATGTATATGGAGAAGCATGAATGAGAGATGCATTAATCGCAAAATCTCCCCTGATGATGGTGTTTATGAACAGTGAAGGGACAGATCTAAATGAGATTTTGCACAGGCAAATTATAATTCCTAGAATCTGGATGCCTCTGTGGCAATGTAATCAAAGGATGACTTCAAACTATAAATACTCTCCAGTTGAAAATTGTTCTTAGCTGGGGATATGTAATGTCCAATTTAACTTACGCACAATTCCATCTGAGAAAAATTCACATTTTAAATGTGAATAACAAAGACGCTAAGTATACTGTAATTTTCTGTGCAGAACGCTCACCCAGGGTTTTGGTCCAAACTTAGAAGAAAAAAATATTTAATTTTAATTTTTTGACTCAAATTTTTGTTTGTTTTTCATAGACACTTGCTTTTTGCATTATAAAGGAATTTTAGCATTTATTTTAGCATACTATGAATCAAGAAATTTTATCTAACAGATAATTATAAAACATAGGAACATATAAAAGGTACATGAAATTTATGTACTGGTGATAAATTTACTATATTTACACATCATAGAAGGTCAAGAACTCATCATTACTGCCAATATTCAGTGTCATCTTATTCCTTTTCTACTTAACTGATATCTTCTGAAGATTCACTTTCCTCATCCTGGTGATTCCTCATCCACAGTTCCATCCATTGCATTGCTGATGCCACATTTTTTAATGATCTCACAACCACTTCCTTCTTGACACCATTCCATGATCTTAGGATCCAATCACAAACCTGGGCGATGGATGCTTTCTTGATTCTGCTTGTAGTTGTTAAGCCTTTACCAGCTGACTGTATTCATGACATTCACTCTTTCTTTATTAGGGCCTTAAAAGACATGCTTATGATTCATCAAGGCATTACAGTAGGCTGGTTAGTCCACCAGGTATCACAGCAAGCTGGATTTTCAAGTCCAATGTAATTGCTTTTGCACTTTGCAGAACGTTGGCTTTGAAATTATCAAAAACAAGCAAAGCTGTTTTTTTTTTTTTAAGTGTCTCCAGACTTCATGACCAGACTTTGTTTAAACTAGTTTTTCGTGCCTTCTTCATTCATCTGTCCTTTTTCCAGGGTATAATTTTGCATATGGATATCACTGTTATTATTGATGTCTATAGAGTTACACTTTTAATGCATAAGCATACACAAAATAATTAAAAAATATATAGAGAGATATAAAATTAGTACTCCCCATATATAATGTACATCCTTTTTTTTCTCTCACAAATTTGGGGAAAATTTATGAATTATACACTGCAAAATGCAGTAGAGCACAAGATAAAAATGATTTAAAGCATGAAAAAACATTTGCAAGTAAATTAACTTCAGGATAAAAGAGACAGATTTGTATACATCTCTGACTTCTAACTATCAGTTATCATCATCATCATCATCATCACCTAGCTGTTTTTTTGCACATAGTGCATATCAAATTATGGATCAATGTATCTGTACACCAAAATAAAACAATGAAATCGATCAATTGTATAGATATAATTTTAGTCAGCTACAGCTTGTAACAATGTGGAAGTAAGTTGATATTTGCGTAAATTTTCTACCCTCCACTAAATGAACTTCACAACAATATTATCCATGATTCTGACTCTGCTATTTAAAGATATTCTTTCATTCCGACGTGATTTGAGAGAATCATTATATTCCTATTGTATTTCTGTTTTGAATTAAATGAGCTACATAAGTTTCTCTAATAAAAGCAGACATTTTTGAAATAGGCGATACCATTTCTAAAGGAATTTGCTTAACCCGTATAGTCTTTCATTATTGATTTCTTAACATGTTAGCATAATGAGGAAATTCAGGAATACAACAGATAAAACTATAAATCTGTGATATTAGGTAGTCTAGCACTGCTATGAAATATTTTGATAATCCCTGCCTCCTCCCACCTCTGAAAAAAGCATAAAGTGTATTAAAATGAAAATAACTATGGCTAATACCCATTAGTTTCAACCTAGTTTCACATAGTATTTAGAAGCTGTCCCAGTTAAATCCATCAAAATACAAACCCTGCTAGGACAGGGGAGTTTTTTCCCTAAGGGTCCTTTCTTATAATTGCAGAACCATCAGATTTTAAGTCATATAGAAAGTCAATATGGAATCTCCAGGGAAGCTAGTTCTTTCCCAACTTTTCCATTTCTCTTTTACTATGCTCACCTCATTTCAACTCTCATTCAAATTTTAACAGCTGCTGGAGTAGGCTTATTTCAGAGCCTCTTGACATACATTTTTACCTGGTAGAGATTCCAATACCCTTAGGGACCATATCAAAAATGCCCCACTTAAAAAGAATTTGCTGAAGTGCATTTATGAACTCAGTCTCTATGCATTCAGCAGTACAAGTCTATCATTTCCCTCAAATGAAGCTTGGCCTTTGAGCATAGTTATACTTTGTATCAAAGTCATATGCAATTATAAAACTGCATGGGAAAAATCTGTACCCTTTGGGCAGTGTTCTGATCATAGAGGTCAAAGAAATTTCAACAGCCTCTTCCATGCCATGCTTCCAGAGTTGTATTGCAACTACCTAGCAAAATTATAATCTCTTTAAAAATCTCTCCAATTATTTTATGTAGAAAGGTATGGAAACAATATCCTGATACAATATTCCCATGATATTAAGAATAAAAAAGATATTTAAATAGGCAAATACATGGTTGCTGATTATAGTGATATTTGGATAAGGGAACATTATTGCATTGAATAATAAGAGACTATCATTAGTAAAGTAAAGACAAATTCATTTTATGATTCTGCAGAAACAAGTAACAAGTATGTGGCAGGCAGATTATAAGCCATGAATATTTCATTCCCCTTAGGTATTTATCTCTTGTAATATAGTAGAGAGTATGACTTCAAGAAATGACTTTTCTAAAAATGCAAATTCCTCCCTTGAATGCTTAACTTCTTTGTTAATCTAACGGTTATTTTTTAAGTCTTCAGCTATTATCTCTAAAAAAAGGGGAAAAATGTTACTAAAAAAAAACCAAGCTGAATTTTAATAATAATGGTATTTAAAATCAAAATATTTTTAGATATTTGGTAATATTTTATAACAAACTGTTAAACAGTTGCTTAAGTAGAAAAACTATTAAAATTTTAGATGGTCTCTTGAAATGCAAAATATGAGATTTTATAAATTGTTTTACTTTCTATGACACATTTATAGAAGTTACATAATTTCTGTCCCTTTGTATTAAAATTAAATGTGATAAATATTACTTATTTTATATTTTATTAACTTTCGTTTGAAATTCTGCTATTGGTAGATCTATTATAGAAATTGGAATGCTACGAAAAAATGTATGAAAAATTTTCTCTATACCTGTCATACAAGGCTAGACTAAGCATAAATTCAAAAATACTATCACAAAGCTTGTCATTTTACACTTTTTACAACATTCTCTCCCCCACTGACAAAAGAAAGGCCAAGAGATAGAAAATAACACACACATGCATGTAATACATATATATATAAAACATATAGATATGTATGTATAACATATAGATATGTATATATGGATATGTAAATGCAGTAACTACACTTTTCTCCTAGAAAATTCAGAACACCACACTACATTTTTTTATATAATTAATCTAACGCATTAAGTTTTACAAAAGTGTGCATTGTTTAACATATTTTGATAGACTTTGAAGAAATCATTATGAAAATGGAAAACTATAATCCAAATACTTAATACAATGTCTTAAATACCAGGAATAGAAAATAAAAACAAGAAAAAAACTAAATGGGCTTGCCAATTATTTTAATTTCTCTGTATGTCAACTTTCCATGTATTTTTTTTTAACTTCAAAATTTTTCAAATAATCATATTGCCAGTTGCATTTTTATGGATTCTTGTCACAGTTTGTTCTGTTTGATTTTGATCTATTGTATTTTTAAAACTTACCTTTAATATTCATTTCCATCATTTGTGTTGCCTGTTAAATCTAAATTTCTCACTATTTCGTCTGAGTAGAAAATGCCTGTTACCAAAATATTTCCTTCCTTTATATTGAAATGTATATGAATATTTTAAATGTGACTATTTCAAAAATATTTCAAATATTTCAAATTTAAAACCCATTCAGATCTGTGTCTCTGTACAATAATTTCAAAAATATTATTTGGAAGGTTAACTCTAAGATTTCTTTATTTCTAACATAAAGACCATGCTTATCTGCAAATATGCTATTTGCCCCTCCATTTTATTTATTAATTTAATTTTAGTATTTTATTGACATTCAGCATGTAAAAGCAAACACATAATATGACTTTGTGATATGACGCTAGAAGTACATTTTCTTTCACTCCAGAGTGAGCATAGAACATGTTTGTGTGGGTTTGTGGAATTTTTGTTAGGAGATAATGATTTCAGAAAAACAAAATAAAACAAACTTGGTGTTTTCAAAGAGTAACAGTAATTGAAAGAAAATTATGCAAGTCATCTTTTAGAAAGGCCAAAAATGAAGCTATCAATTTGAATATTTGTCTTAATTATATCATTGTTACTGGAAAGCAAACAACATCAAAGCACAAAGATGCGTGTGAGAGGGGTGGAGAGAGAGAGAGAGAGAGAGAGAGAGAGAGAGAGAAAGAGAAAACAATCAAGAATCTAAGACTTGCCAAAAATGTTAAAATTATCATACAGCATAAAAAAACCATATACTTCCACATCAGCCCTATTCACCTACAAAAAGATGTTTAGAAAAGAAGCATACCTTACTAGAATCAGTAAAGTGGATATTTCATGTCTAAAATATGCTCAAGAAATTTGTAGGTATGATAGAATATTAGAAATCATATAAATTTTTAAATCTAGCAACAGGAATTGACAGAGATAGTAATAAAATTAGAATTGATTACATTTATGAGAGGAAAAAAAGACAAAATATAATCTGAAAATATGAAGACTTGCTTACAAGGCTCCTAAAGGAGAATAGATTAGAATGAAAACAAGATATTATTGCAGCAAAACAGAAAAAAGAAACAAAGGATTAAAATGTAGAAAGAAATTTCAAACACTGCTGAAAAACTTTTGGATAAAAGAAGAAAGATAATGGAAATATTCATCTTTCAACAATAACAACAATGTAATTAAATTATGTACAAAATATTGCTTATCGGTCCATTTATAAAAATGTTTTAAAATACAATAACATAAATATTTGACAGAAATTATATTTCAGTAAACTAAGAAAATTTTAAAAAAGAATCAGTTCAAGAAAGCAGGTTGTCTTGCCTCATGTGGGAGGCCCTCATCCTATCAGTTGAAGAGATGAATAAGTAAAAAGGCTAAACTTCCCCTATAAAAGAGTATTTTTTTCACAGGACTGTCTTTGAACAGAAGCATCAGGATTTTTCCTACTGAAACATCAACCTCTTACTCTGAAGACAACCCGTCTCGAACCACACCATTCACTCTTCTTATTTTCAAGTCTTCAAAATTCTCTATCTGGAATTTCACTATCAACTCTCCTGATTGTGGAACTTGTCAACCTCTACAATTGTGTGAACTAGTTAATAGTTAATAGTATAAAACCTCTTCTTCTAAATGAATATATCCTATCAATTCTGTTTCACAGAAACCTTAACTCATGCAATATTGTTTATCAAAAAATGAAGAAAAATCTTCAAAGATTGTTATGATGAAGTATTATGATCTTGATACATAACTCTGATAATTTAACACCCAGTAATATCATTTATGAATTGATGGTAACAGCATTACATGAAATTTTAGCAAACCAAATACCATAATGTGAAGATATATAGTAGTATGGACCAGATTAAGGAACTAAATATTCTAAGAGGTTATAGCCAGTGGAATATAATAATCAGCCATGAGTCTATACTGACAAATATGTCATCCTTAGAGTAGAATGCTAAGGAATTAATAATAAATGACAGATTGAGAAATTTCAATATTTGGCAGCCATCATAAAAATTTCTTAATACAAAATTCATCAAAAAATACAAATTATTAAATAGATGTTTGAATACGTGATATTTGCAAAGTGTTACTCTGCAAGGTGCTTATTTAATTACAAAATATAGAACAGTAACTTTACAGAGAAATCATTTGGCAGTTATTAACTTAACCAGTAATAATATCGCCTGAAAGGAAAAAATGATAAAAACATGTTAAACACTGAAAATAATTGGCATATATTTTATAGTATCAATGTTAAAAACACTTACTATGATTCTCATCAAAAACAAATATACTTTTGCAATGAGAGCCATTCCTTGAAATAAATATCCTGTGCTTGTCTTAACTATCAAGATAAAGAACTTACTCTCAATATGCGGTTTGTTCTCAAGTGGTTCAAAGAAATAAAATGTATAAGAATTGGCAAAGTAAATATCACAAATAGTTCACATATGTGAATCTCAATAAGGAGATATTGGGAATATACATTGTGTTTGGCAATCTTCTAATTTTCAATTAATTCAAATAAAATATTTAAAAAATATAATTTCCCTTTTAGTGCAGATTTCCACATCTACTTGAAATGCTTAAAATATAATTTTTGTCTTAGTAGTTTGATGTTTCTAGTATGTACTCAGCTGCATATGAAGTGATTAACATTGACTGGACTTATATGGAATAAATAGAAGGCAATTTTAATATTGAAATTTCATAATATCCATATAGTTGAAAATAGCGAAAAAAAACCCAGCAATGATTTACTTTGCTTATAAAGAATAAAGCTATGTATATTCCCACAATTAGAATTTAGCAAAATAATCTTGTCTTGTGATACCAAAACAGAGATATCAGGAATTTTCACCATTGGTCAATTGTACTGTATGTGTGTATGTGTGTGTGTGTGTGTGTGTGTGTGTGCATGTGTGTGTGTGTAATCAATGATAGGCATAATGTAAAATTGCTAGAAGACAACACAAAGAAGAAAATCTAGACACTGTCATAATTCCACTGAGAGATGGAGGTTAAAAGAATGTACAGGTCTTCCAAGAACACAGGACTTTAGAGCAAGCATATCCAATAAAAGTGAACTTCTAAAAGGCACCTAATGTTCTGTACCTAACTTAATTTTGAATAATTTGATATTTTTAATGGGCATATGTTTAAGGTAATAACTTTTCAAGAAAAAAAAGGAAGAATGGATAGAGGGAGGGAGAGAGAGGTCAAGGGGTGGAGGGAGAAGAAAAGAATATTAAGACAGTTAAGGTAAAAAATTCAGTTTAAGCGTCACTATAAAAGATATTAAGATAATGTAACACTACAAATACCCATCAATGGTAGAATGGACAAATAAAATACCATGAAAATCTATAGTACAACACTATACAATAGAAAAAAAAAAAAACTACTTGCAATAATAATTATTAAAGTGATTTATTATTGAATGAAAAAGACCAGACATAGTGGAAAAATGTATATTGTACACTTTGTATATCATTTATGCATGGAAAATGAACCGATGTTGATAGAAATCATGACATTCTTCACCTCAGCATGCATAACAGGATGGAACACGAGAGGGGCTTTGGAAAGTGCATAATTTTTATGTTTTAATCTGATTGTTCTATGGGAGTATCTTATTTTAAAAAGCAATTAAACTGTATACTCAAAATTTGTCTTTCTTCATGTTTGTCAATTTCAACAGAAGTGTTAAAAAAAAAGACAATTTACCATTTCCTTCAGAGAGTACCTTACAAAGCAAAATTTATTGTTAGCTCAATTAATGAGGAATCTAATTGAAATGTGTTTTAATATCTGGGAAATGAATGCCAATTGGCTAATAATTAAGATGCAATATTCAACTGTAGCCATTGACACAGTAAGAACAAGAGAAAAGGTAAATGATTGAAATAAGAATCCCTGAGAGAGTCAATCAATTTTGATAGATTGGGAAAGATGTCTTTTTTTTAAAAAAGGAAAGATTGAGGTAAATACAATTTTCAAAATGTAGTTGGGGCTATAGATGCTTCCAAAGATCAAGTGTGCACTCCATTAATCATGGAACTGAGATGAACATCTTACCATTTCCTAAAACTCTTTGGTTCATGGATAATTTCAAAATATTGAATAATAGTAGCCACACAACAACCTTTTGGAGAGGATGTCAGTCATAATTACTGCTAACTCAATGAAGTATCCCTAAACACCAACCTGGTCTGGTGTAACCCTAGTATGTTTACAAGCCAAGTATTAGTTAAATAGCTGAATCTAAATATTACTAATATTGAAAAAAGAACCTGAGGAATTATGATTTATCTGTGGAAAGAAAAAAATAAATTAATAATTAATGCTAATTAGTTGAGAACTAAATCATTATTAGTGCTTCCATATATGACATTTTTGAACATTCAAAGATTATGATAATAAGTATATATGATCTCAAATTAACATTACCATAAAAATGACTAAAATAAGACACTTCAGTTAAGTATGCTTTTCTTTTACTTATTTTTTGTTTTGCCCCAAAACTTTAAAGTCCTTCAATATAATATATTCAATTGTTGAAAATTGAGAATAATATCTCTTGGATTTCATTATCTATGTTTGTCAGTTCATATAATCTTTTTATCCAGATAAATCAAACCACCTAATAATGCATTAACAATAGAGATAAATACCATCACTCTAGTAATCCACTTTGTAGTTTCTCTGGATATTCATTTCTCTTCTAATTATTAGAAAAACTCTGAAGTTTATTTTGTCACCTAAATTTGACCAGTTGGGTTTGACTAAAATAGCTCACTCAAGTATTTTACTCTTCTGTTTCTGTTTTTAATGGACTCTGCCTTGTCCTGTTGTTTTTTAATAGATTGAACTAAAAGCAGTCTTCTTAGAAGAATCATTCACTTTGCGTTATGTACTATATTCATTCATCTATTATATCTTCCTATTATGTCTGTTGTTTTACAGTGCCTAACTGCTCTTTACAAATGGAATTCCCAGTACAAGGACATTTCTGTGGGTATATTTTATTTTTATTATGTACAAGACTAGAAAACAAAACCGTGACTAGAATTCACTAAATCTTTATAAAATTAAAATTGAACAAGTTCATGATTATGTGACACAACTGTGTATGATTATAAAGTGAAATGAAGCACTACAAATTGTATGATGATGATAAGTATAACTCTACCATTTAATGATTCTGTTAACAATCTGATACTCTATCCATTGTACAGGCTAGGCAACTAACTGACAATAATCTCATTTTCACCATGTTTGAATTTTGAAGACCCTTGTAGAATTCTTTGGATGGCCTGAACTCCATTAAAAAATTATTAGTAAGAAGTTAGAGTTGGTTTAATACGTTTTACCTTTGATAAATCTCTATGAGGCAGATATACAGAATCAATAACTTCATAAACTATATGCCAAAGTGATGTTGATAGAAATATATACAGTCAATGGGAGTTTCTGGTATAGAAATATTAGACTAGTCACTCGCTTTTTTCATAAATTTACTTAGCTGCAACTAAGTTCAAAGGAGTAAGAATGGTGTTAAGATGTTTAAGAAGGAAAAGAATAAACTCCTTGATTTCAACTGCTGTGAAAAATTATTGAAGGTAAAAGTATAAGATAAAGATAAGTAAGAAACAACTACTTTTAAACAATGTTTTGAGGTTTTGTTGACTATATATATGTATATACACAAGTATGTATCTCCTCTATTAATTAATAAAGGTAAAGTTTTTAATTTGCCAGATACTGCACACTACATTGAGGGATAATACTTTTCTTTTTGAAAGATGATTGAAAAGTCATGAAACTATTTGAGCATCATTATTATTGCTTCAGAAAGTAATTTCAAAACAATTTATAGTTCATTGTCAAAGTAATCATATGATGACAAAAGCGTATCTTATGAGAGTATAGACCATTTCCTTATTTTACTAAAGCAGAAATGAAAAAAAGTAAGTTAGCTGAGTAAGATTTTATAAAAATTCAGCCATAGCTTGAAAGCATAGACATTGTTCAAGGATTTCACAAAAATATATTTATCATTTCTATTTAGACAAGAAGTGTTTAATATGAAAGACTGATCAATTACTGAGTTTATCTTTTCCGAAAAAAATGTCATTTAGAGTAAAAGATAAAAGAATGTGTTGTACTGTGCAGCAATCTCCAGGATATTTCAGCAAATATGGGATCATCTTTCTTCCTGTGCTAGTAGATTTGACATTTAGGGGAATGACGGGATTTTCCAAAAATGGTCAAAGTTTCCTTATTTTTCATTTTCGTTTCCTTGAGTATTATCTATTATGTGTGTGTCTCATATCTGGGAGTGTCCCTTTCATTATTATCTGTCATCATAGCATCTTTTCTCTGCTGGAAAGGTCTTCCACAGACATCCTGAGATGAATGTTCAGAGAAATGTGACAAAATCTCATTCTCTATCATACGTTCTATGGTTATGAATTGATGTTGACCACCAAAGAGCAATGAGATTGAAGATTTATTGTTATATAATGTAAAGGATAGACAATCTGAAACTTGTTTGTTCCTAGATTTTATGATAGTTTCAGATGAGGAGAAAAAAGCCACTTAGTGTTAAGCCTAGATCTAAAAGGATTTTATTACAATTTATGTTTTCTAAGCAAGCCCAAATCTCTCAGGCTCTAAGGCAGAGGCAGGGGTATAGCCCATGTAAAACTCAAGCACCTGAATTTGAATTTGAAACTTGGAGAGAGCAACCAAAACCTAAAGAAATATATAAATCAATTAAAAAAATTACCAGAAATAGTCAAACGGGATATATCCCAGAGCTCCTGCTTCTACCTCCCTCCCTCCCTTCCATCTTTCCTGCTTCCCTTCTTTCTTTCCTTCCTTCCTTCCAAATGCTTCTTCCTCCTCTCCTTTACTCTCTTAAATAAATGAATTGACTTATTTAATCCATCGCAGTATGATCTATATCTTTGTCTCTGACCTTGTTATCATGACTGTAAGTCTTTTAATTAATATATTTATGCTAATGCAGTTATCCAAATGAATTTTTGCCTACTTGATGTATATAGCACCACGGTATGTTCCCATTGTCTAAGAGCAAAGTGAAATCATAAATGGGATAGATTGATAACTGAATGATGATATATAGATAAATAGATAATATTAGGTCACAAACAGATTTTTCATAAGAATTCAGGATTTTTCTGAAAGATGAAAATAAAAAATTGAATTCACCTTTTGCTTCAATTTCTGACTTTTTGAAGAGATTAAAATATTTTTTCTTAGGTAGCTAATGCCAAGCAGTAATTAAAAAGTGACAGGAATGAAGATAAAGTAAGCAAATGAAGTCTTTCAGGAATATAATGCCAAATACCTTTGATAATTAGAAACACAGTCTTTTGTAGTATCCAGTTCAAATCTAGTGGATTTTAGCAGAAGCCAAAGTGCTTGATCAATAGATGTTCAATACAATTTATGAAGCAAAAACAAAGAAGTAGCCCTCCTCCAAGTCATTGGTGATCACATCTTTGAACTTGAAATAGCAACTGGCAAACTCAAACTCATTACCTAGTTGAAAAACATTTTCAAGTACTGAATGAGGTGAGAGACCTATTGGATTCAGTACAAAAACAGACTGTTAGGGAAAGATTAGCTTCTTAGTTCCTCTCTTATATTTTCCTCTAGGTTAAATTTGGTCCACTAATTTCTAAATTAAACTGTGTCTGTGTGGTGATAGAGGCACAGAGAAAGGGCTACCTATCTCTTCTCCCCAAATATAGGACTCTATTAATTAAAAAAAATTCTTCTCAATCTGTTATCTTACTGTTAGAAATACCTTTAATATTATCTCAGCCAAGGTTGTTGTCATAGTTCATGCCTTGAACACGCTTTCTCTTGACTTTGAATGTATAGCAATGAGAGATGAAAATATGACTGAGAATGAATTGTAGCAAAAATAATTAAAAGCCATTTTCTTTAAAAAAGGAAAATGGAGGAGGAGTTGAAGGAAGAGGAAGAAGAGAGAGAAGTAGGGAGAGAAGGGAAAGAAGGGAGATAAGAGGAATCAAGGGAAAAAGAAGAAAATGCAAAGCAGTGAACTCAGCATCAGCCTATTATTCTTAACATGCACTATTGACTATGAAACAGCCAAAGAGACAAAGAAACTGAGAGTTTGGTTCATGTCCATAAAGAGATTAAAGATGGCTTATGTTCTTCACTTATTAGAGTCTTATTACTTGGTTCCCTTATTGGCTTAAAAGGTTAATTGAAAAAAATATGCTGCAGACATAGGAGCCGAGCTTTATATATGAAAGAAAAAACAGGGACAAGTTTGAGTAAAGATATGGTTACTCTATCCCTGCCTTGTTGGATAGACATTCTGATATGTCATATAAGATCTCCACTAGACAAGGTTCCATAGCAGCTAGGTAAAAGCAAATATCCGTTGATTACTCCTCTAGAAAAGGCAGAAGGAGAAAAAGGGTGAGGTGGGGGTGGGGTGGGGTGGAGAGAGAGAGAGAGAGAGCGAGAGAGGGAGAGAGAGAGAGAGAGAATGACAAGTGAAGAAAATCTACCTTGAATTGATACCCAATGTTTTTAAAACTGAGGAAATAAATTTAATTCTTTTAAAATGAAGGCAATAAAATAATCTAATGATATTTTATTATAAGTACAATAGGATACAGCAAAAAGTAAAAAAGTGGAATAGTCAGAAAATAGTTATTTTTGTAAGAATGAAGTAAAGATCCTTATTATGTAAGTATGGAGGATCAAAACTAAAGCACTAATTTAAAAAAAAATGGATATAAAACAACTAATTATCAGCGAACATGCCTGACTGGCACACAAAGTATGTTGAATAATTAGCTCAGCATTTGGCGGTAGGGGTTGTGGGGGAGGGCAGGGTTATGTGGGGTGAGACTGAGATGGGACAATAACATTTCAGTAACAGAATAAGAAAGAAAAACAGTCAATAGTATAGCACTGTGTCCTTCTGTCCTCTAATATTTAGTAAATCTGTTAAAATAATATTCACTATTGAAGAGTCTTTAAGAAAGTGAAGGCAAAAAATACAAATCTAACTGTAATTTTAGCTATAAAACTTAAAAATGCTTGCCATAATAGTAACATCAATGCTTCCCCAAATTACTCTTACAAATAAAATTTAAAAGAGAATACACTGTTGGACTACATCTTCTCTTTGATAAGATTTAATAAAGATTCTAAAACATCAGAAGTGTTTGTCTTACACAAAAGATGTGCTTCTATTATATATTCCAATTGAAAAGAAATGGAGAAAGGATAGGCATTTGGAAACCAATGGGGTGTATATATTTATAAATGATGCACAATGAAGATTCAAAATGAACAAAATATGAAGTATGAGAAGAGAAAGAAAAGCAAATGAGAATTACAGAGAATAATGACAACATTCTCTCTTGAAACATTGTTTAGTGAGGTTACAATTAGCTTTGTAATAAAATATTTTATAAATGTGCTAGTTTGCACTTAGAAATAGGGAAACATATCATTTCAAATTGATTTTTTTCCTGTCATTTAACAGAAAGAAAATAGTGTCCCTTTTACTAGGAGCTCATTCATTGTAGTGATGGCTTTAATGATAGTTAATCATGATAATGGCAGTAGCTGATGTCACCACTCATGATTAGTTCAGGCTTGTTTTTGTGTATATTTAAAGAAAAACAGCTTAATCTAGATATTTCAATTCTTTCTGCTCTATTTCCTCTCTTAAGTTAAAAATGACACATTTAAACTCACATATTCATTCTATGTATCTACTTACCAAAGGATACAGCCTTATGAGGGTCTAAGTGCTTTTCTGAGTCAAAAAGACATGGCTATTATTAAATTTTAAAATTTCACTCAAAGTCTACATCTACCAAGGTATTTCCAACAACTTCTAACTTCTAACCACAAAGAGAGATACTGATGACAGAAGAGAGGAAGAGAGAGATTTTAAAAAGTAGTATATGAGATACCCTGAAGGCTCACCTGTCAAACTGGCACCTGAATTGCAATTCATATACAGCCCAAACACCTGGGTTTGCTGAACTGGGGTGAGGGTGGGAGGACAACTAAAATGAAGAATTAAATAAAATGTTTCTTACTCCACTTTCTTCCTTCCTGCTTTCTGCCATCCTTCCTCTTATAAAAAAAAAAAAAAGTATTGTATACAAATATATTTGTGGTATACGGTAATAATCTTTCCTAATATTTTTTTAAAAATCTTTTAAAACAAAAATAAGTATATCATTAATTATCCATTTTAAGCAAAAAGGACTAAAAATCTAGATTATTTGCATAATTTAAAATATAAACTAACAAACCAAAACCAGTAGTAGTGAACCATTGAAGTTACTTCCGTATATACTAAAAGGGACCAATACTGACTTCCTCAAATTTGATTTTATGATTCCGGCAGAAGGATATTTAAACTGCAAACTATTTGCTATTATTTCCCCAAATTGTGTCCTCATGGAAATAAGTCATCAGAAAACTCTGTTATTCTTATAAGTAATAAAATGTACTTTAAATATTTTATCTATTTATAATAAGACATATTGGGGAATGAAACTAAAACAATCCCTATATCAAGATAGAAATATTCTTACATGTTTTATTTATATGGGATTAATTAGTATAACAAAAAATAATATAACTTCTGCATGTGTTTTTCATTCTATATTTTTTTTCCCTCTACACTCAATGAGAAGCTTAGATGAACAATTTTACTTTAGGGAAGTCCTCTCATAAGTTAGAATATTTGAATCTAGTGTAACAAAGAGCTTTATCTCTACAATAAGTATTAGAAATGATGATATAATGTGCAGCAAATACAAACATAAATACATAAGTTATGTATATACACAGATCAATGTTTAATTGATTAAGGTATTTCTTGATATCTGTCATTTTTACTTGGATAATTTTGTTAAAAATAACTTTTCTGGTTTCTCATTCTCTCTTAAAATTTCTCAGAGTGCCTGATCTACAGAATCATTAGAATGTTCTGCTAATATACTTTACATATAGCTACACTTGAAATAATTAAAAAACTCTTTGAAAGAAAAATGAAATTAATTGCTAGGTAACCACTTTTTGTTCTGAGACATGTAAATAGATACTTGAAACCTTTATTTTCATTGCCAAATATTTAACACACTTTTTACTTTGATTTTCAACCTTGCAATTAGTTATCTAGTTATTGTGTATCTGAAGAAATAAGTTCTGTCTCCATTAGATAAAATACTTGACAGAATATTTCTATATTGTGAGTTCCAAAAGACAGAATATAATTGATTGCCATTACATAAACTTGCAAAGATTTTGAGAGTAATAACAATATTAAATACGTGCATAACTAGAACAGCCAAAAGATATTTTCTATATAGAGAATGTTCAAAATGCTTGCTTCTGTTTTATAATTCTCAATGTATTTAAATTTTTTGTATCATATCACAAAATTCTAATATTCAAATATAATATTTATTATTTGTTTTGCTCTTTGATTTTGTGCTCTGATGGAAAATGTTTTTTAATATCAAGTGTGTGTGTGTGTGTGTGTGTGTGTGTGTGTGCATGTGATATGTGCTACCTATGCATGTATTATGTAGATTATGTGCTAGCTATTGATACCTATATCTTTTACAACAGAATATCACATCTACAGATATATATTTAGGAATTTTAAATAAGGGTGTTAAAACAATAAGTGACATTTAAATATGTAATTAATCTGAGTGAATATAAATATTGTATCTGTAGGGTTTTAAGTCACACTCCACATTTTTCAAGGAGTTTTCATGAAAAAATAATCAAAAATAATAAATGTTATTTACAAACCATCTTTCAATGGAAGTCACACCTGATTTTCAGGGACATTAAAACGGTAGAAAGCGCAGCTTGGACTCGAACAAATTCGCATATATAAATGATTTAAATTGAATTGAAAATACCTGGGAATAATGTAGATAAGAGATGTAAGGAAAGGAAACACTAAGTAGCAAAGTATTATCATAAAGAAGATAGGACTCCAGCATGAAGAGAAAAGATTTGTAACAACAAAAAACTTAGAACAAAAAGGGTAAACTTGAAGATAGTCTGTGTTGGAACTAGGATTCAGAGGGTAGACATGAATGGAGCCAGAAGGTGAATATCTTTGAAGACCATATTTAGATGCTTGTCTTTGATCTAGGAACACTGGAAAAGCACTAAGAAGCCTGTGTAAAGGAATATATGGTTAAAGCCGCCAGAATTGAAAGGTTTTGGATGCAGAACAGAGCATATTGCAGATTGGTCATATTTGTATTGATCAGGAGCAGGAGCCAGAATTTAGTGGTGGTAGTAGAATGGATAAGTTAGATCAATATGGAAAGAGAAAGAAAAAAAAAAGAGTAAGAAACAAGCTGGATGAAATATCCTAGGTGTTAGAAAAGATAAAAAAGATATCAGAGTTTAAATTTTACTCCTTTTAATACATGTATTTGTGTTGACTAATCTGAGCTATTTGTCCAAAGCAGAATGTTATAGTGCAGAAGAAATTCATGCATTTTTCCTGTCATGCCTCATTTGATCCCCTATTCTTTCTTCCAAGAGTTTCATAATTTAGGCAAATTAATTTCCCTCAATGCAAGTCCTTTACTTAGTGTGAGTGGAGTTATAGTTGAGATTACATATATCAATATGATGCAATAGAGAAGTTTAATTTAATATCTATTTGCCAGTTGAAAATTATTTCATTAAATATTACCATTGTATACAAATTGGCACAACCTCTATGAAAAACAGTTTGGAGACAGCAGGCGCCATTTGATCAAACAGTTACACACACATACACACACACACACACACACACATATATATATATCAAATATATATATATCAAAAGAATACAAAAGCACACTAATTAGTAACAATATTTGAAAACCTAAGTTCATAACAGCACAACTAACCCACATATAGTTAATGTTCTTGTCATCCCTCATGAAGAATTTTGTATAAATCTTATGGAAACTTCATTGCTGCTATATGGTCATGTTATTCCTCTAAATTTAAACTATCAGTTGCTATATGTCCATACTCTTGGATAATCTATCTTTACAATGGAAGATGCACCATTTAGATGTCTATCAACAAACAATTTTTTGAGTATTCTATATTCAAATTAAGATATTTTGTGATTGCTAACTTTCCAAGACTATTGGAGTTAAGATACCAGATAACAGGACTCAAATTATTTTTGTATCTCAAAAGTAAGAGAAATGGAGCAGATACTCTTGTGGTTGGATTAGAAAATGATTTCAAATATCTCTGCCACAAAAATATTTCTCATTTCTCAAATATGTCCAACAAATGCTCTACCTTCTGTGCCTTAGGTTCAAAAATATTTTTGCAAAATCTACAGTTAAGTTAGAAGTGTGTGTCAGTGATTGAGGTAATGTGAGAAAATACCAAGATTGTGGAGCATAAATTAAAAAGACCCATAAATTTGTAAAATACAAATATCCTGCTGTTTAAGTCCAGTTTAATAATTTGGAATTTTTTTAAGGATTCAGAGAACAATTGTCTTTCCTGACATTTCCCGGGGTCCTGACATTTTGTATCAAGTCACAGTTTAGTCTGAGCAAATGAAGAAATACCCTACTTAATAAATATGTGGTTACTACCTTAACGGACATATTTCCATTCCCTTAGAATGACCAACTTAGTTTTTAATGAACCAGTATAAGGGAGGAAACAGAGTTTATATGGTTGCATTTTATCTTAACCCTGAAATTATGGTAGCCAGATCATTTAAATGGATGCATTCTCTGCCTCAAGCAAAGTGAGCAGCAACATTTTAGGGGAAAGAATTGATTGTATAGTAGGTATGCATGTGTAATGGAAAAAATATAACTGAAAAACATTTTCTGCTCCACAAGTTCCCCACAATGCTCACAAAACTGAGAGTCTGTTAGGACCTTGCTGTTCTCAAAGTTTTTCCATCTTTAATCTTTCACTATCAGAATTCACTCTCAAGGTGGATTATAAATTTATACTTCATAAAATGTATTCCTCTAAAATATAAAGAAACAAATTCTATAAAAGCTATATAAGTAAGACAGTTGAATGGAAATTATGAGAGCAATAAAAAACAAGCTACTGATATTACATCTGAAAAGAACAGGATATAAGAAATGTAAAAAGAACATCTAATTAGAAGGTTAAATTTCAGCTGATTATAAGGTATTACATTTTGGCAATAGACAAAGCATTTTAAATTAAACTATTCTTACAATAGAGACACTTTAAATTTTGCATTTCCCAAACAGAATTCAGAAACTAGAATAAGGAGTAATAAAATATGTAATAAATTAAACCTAAAATAATTTTTATATATCCAAATTTTCTCAGAGATATGGGATACATAATAAAAATTCACGCAAACACAGGTATTTATGATGTTGAAGAAACTCACTTTTTAGTAAAAGTCAAAAAATTCACATTATAATTAAATCATTTTCAGTGCATAATTCCATTAATATGTATGAAATGAACCCAAATAATTGTCATAGCTATTTTTAAGAATTTACTTCTATCTGACAAGGGGTTAATATCCAATGTATGTAAAGAACTCATAAAATTCAATAATAAACATCCAATTGAAAAATAGGCAGAAAACTTAAATAGATAACTTCTCCAAATAAGATATACAGATGGATTATAGACACATCAAAAGATTTTTCGTATCTCCTGTGATTAGGGACATGCAAATCAAAGTAACAATGAAATACCTTATTACCTTGAGAGAATGACTATTATTCAAAAAAGCAAATATTGGTGAGGACATGGCAAAATGAAAAAACTAACAAATCATGAGAGTGTAAAGTGGTGCACTATTATGGAAAACACTATGACTATTCCAAAAGAAATCAAGAATGGATTTTCCATATAATATTAGTTATCTCACTCTGGGTATTAAGTTCCCCCCAAAACATAAAAACATTAATTTGAAGAGATGTATGCACCTCATGTGTAGTGCATTCTTATTTACAATAGCTACAACCCAGAACTAATTTCAATTACATCTACAGATGGGTAGATAAAGAAAATGTGGCAAAACATGACAAGGAAGGAAAGATTAAAAATTTTATCTCCATTTACTATATGAATATGAATATACATATACATACATATATATATGAATATGAACTACATAGCCATCTCTTTCTTCACAGATGATCTGTTTGAGTGACCTTATATATAAGAAATTCTTATAAATATTACTTACAGCTATAATACATCTATAATTATAATGTAAGATAAATTACTTTTTATTTTAATTATTATTTTTCTATAATGCCTATGTTATTAAGGGAGCCTTTTCAAATATATGACTGATCAAAAACATAAATACAATTTTAATAGAGAGAATATAATACTACTCAATTTTTACATTAAATTAAAGATTAAACTACAGTGTCTTATGAGATGAAAAGACAATCTGGAAAAAATTGTTTCTAAGGAAATGTAAAATAGTGTCTAAGAACATTAGAATTGGACATAATGATTTTTGGTTTATATTATTTCTGAGCTATGTATATTTTAGAATGTTAGTGAAACAATTCAAAGTTATAGTTCTATTGATACAATAATGACAATAATATTTGCATGTCTATAGTGACTGCAAAGAAATAATGCTTGCAAAATACCCTGCACATCTTGCTCTAGAGGGTCATCAGTTATTATTATTGGTGCTTCACATATAATAACTCTATTATTACTATTTTTTTTAGTTCAAAGAGAGTAGAATCACACCAAAGTTTACATTAAATGCAAAATTTTCAATACCATAAATTTGGGACACTGAATATGTTCTTTGGAACATTATTGGTACTATCATAAAAGCCAGAATTTTCGTATCAGGAGAAATTGCTGTTCATTATACTATCCCATTTAATCAAAGGGCAGCTTTGTTTCTTTTTTTTTTCAGGACTACAAAAATGCTAGGATAACAGAATTGATGGCATTTAAAATTCAGTGAAACATGACTGGGGCTATATTGGCGTTGCGAGTTTGGAGATACATGTATATGGCTGCATTAAAAAGCGAGGTTGTTTCTTAAAATCCAGAAGTTTGTCCTAAAAAATTTAATTTTGATTTGGGTCATTTTGATAGTTCCTGTACTTCAGACTTCCACCTGAAGGTTGATGTGTCTCCAACAATACGTTAGATCACTAGAATAAATGGATTGAAATTGGAAGAGCCCAGAAATCAGGACACATAGCCAACATCAAAGAAACTGCAGATGGGAGATTCTGGTGGTTTCTAACTAGTGAAGCCATTTTATTTCTATTTATTTTTGTCAGTTGCATATTTCCAGTTACATACAACTCCACGTGAACAAAGATTGACAGCAAATAATCCTCTTGGATGACATGAAATCAAATCATAGAGTGCATGGTTCAGCTTGCAAAATATTGCATTTGAATATCCTCATTCCCCTTAGCGAGTACCTCTGGGCACTACTGGGAGATTTGCAGAGATGGAGGGTCATTAAGAATGAACAAAGGTATCCTGTGACAGAATATGCTACAAGCCCACATTGGTTACTTCCATAAGCCATCAATGTTAGATTATAATAATGGCATTCAGAGATATAAAATATCATTAGATACGATTTGGGCTTCCTCCCTGAAAATAACATCTTAAGTATTTGTGTTCTTTTCTCACATGTTCTTTTTTTAATTTAAATTCATTTTATTGAAGAAACATCACATCATTCATTTTACAGGTTTAAAGTTTTCCTTCACATATCCTTAAAATAAAAGTCTCTCCTGCCCAATTAGTCAATGTATTGGTCAGATCATGCATATTTAGCATTACTAATCAGAATTACTGTCCTTTTGTCATGTGATTGGTTCATGATCTTATGAAAGATGAAGTGCCTCTCTATTGTTAATATGCAATTTGTTAAAGAAAGAGAAGTTATTTTTCATTTTTGGTCATGGAAATAGTAAGAACTAACCCCAAATAGGAGCAACTGCCTTTATGGACAAGTTCTACCTGTCACTGAGAGAAAATCAAATGCAAAAATGATAGAGAACTTAGATAGAAAAGCACAAAAATGAGGTGCCATACTCTCTGACTTCAAAGTCTACTACAAAGAAATAATAACCTAACAGCATGGTACTGGAATAAATATAGAAATACAGATCAATGGAACAGAATTGAGAGCCTGGATAAATCATACATACATGGACACTGAATTTTCAACAAAGAGTCAAAAGCTTAAAATGAGGGCAAGGATAGACTCTTCAATAAAGTATGTTGGGAAACCTGAACATTCATAGGAAAAAAGTTGAAACTACTACTATCCAATACTATACATAGAAAATAATTAAAAATAGATAAAATACCTAGTTTAAGGCAGGAAACCATAAACTACATAGAAGAAAATATAGGCAAACAGTGTAGGATGGCAATATAAGAGATGTTTAGGGAGGTCAACTTCAAGTTACGAAAATAAAGTCTAAAGTAAATAAATGAAATTATATAAAATAAAAATCCTCTTCAAAGTGAAAGAAACTTGTATCAAGACAAAAATATCCTGCTGAATAGGAGAAAAGATGGGTACATCATCCTCTGATAAGGGGTTATGATCCAAAATATATAAATAACTCATATAATTCAAGGACAATACTACAAGAAATTCAATTTAAAAAAAGGGCAGATTAATAGACACATCTCTAAAGATGACATAAAAAGGGCCAATAGGCACATGAAAAGACGTGTTATTTCTCTTATCATTAAGGAATTGCAAATCAAAGCAACAGTGAGATATCCTCTCTTTGGCTATCTTCCAAAACAAAGGAAACAACCAATGTTAGAGAGTGTGTGTAGAAAAGGAAACTCCTCTACACTGTTGGTGGGAGTGTAAAATGGCACAATCATTTTGAAATATAGCATGGAGATTTCTCAAAGAATTGTAAATTGAAATACCACATGATCCAGTTACTCCTCTACTGGGTATTTATCTTAAAAATAGAAAGACACTTTTTGCAGATATAGGCACATTTTCACATTCATTGCTGTGTTATGGACAGCAGCCAAGAAGTGAAAACAATCTAAATGTCCATCAACAGGCAAGTGGATAAAGATGTAGAATATCTACAAAATGCACTACTATGTAGCTATCAGAAAGGATAAATCCCAGTGAAATGGAAGAAATTCCATTCCCAGTGACATGGATAGACATTGAGGGGATTTTTTTTAGCAAGATAATTCAGAAGGAGAAAGACAAACATCATATGATACCACTCATATGTGGTATATAGAGATAGCAAGCAAAGAATTAATTAAATTAAAAAATAATAATAGACTTCCAAAAGATAAAAAAAGCCAACCAAAATTAGACTCTCAAAAGGAAAAAAAAAAAAACAAAAACTTAGTGGGTGAATAAAGAGATGGGGAATGGTAGGGGACTGCGTAGAGAGAATTAATTGCATAGTAAAGGATAAAAGGAAATAGTGGTAAGCTTACTATACTGTACACAGATATAAATTTGCTATCAATATACATTAAATCTAGTTAATTTTAAAATACAATATTCCCTCAATCAAATCAATTATAAAGAAAATTCTAGAATCCCTGTCAAAATGGTGATCTGATACCAGAAGGATTCACATCTTCCACACAGAGTAAATAATAATTCAACTATTCTCCAAGATAAAACTGAGGAAAGCAGGCACAGAGGCTATAGAGACACAGCAGCAAATATGACCATAAAGGGTAGGCAAAACATTAGGGTTCAGAGCTAAACCACAAATTTAGGATTCAGGACTCAATGGAGTGGTTGGAACTGTGAGAAGACCTGGGTCTCCCAGAAAATGCAAAAGCAGTTAAGAACCAACCCAGATGGACTAGGACATGGAGCTGGAGATGAGGATTTTGGTGCAGGGCAGAAGGAACAGTACCCTGATAGTTTGAAAGGGAAGCCCAGTGAAAAAAATTACACTGGGCACTGCCATAACCAAAAGACAGCTAAGGTATTCCTCCACCCCAAAACCCTCTCAACATATTGCCCTGGAACTAGAGGACCTACCAACTGAAAATCCTGACCATAGACTTAAATTAAGAAGAGAGTATCCCAGAGGGAGAAATTATCCACTCTACCCACAAATGCCACCCTGTGGGTGAAGTAAAACTGCAACCTCACTGCTAATTGTGGGCTAACAGCCAGGCTGTCATTATGGTTTTGAGCTGGGATGTTGGGGAAAGACTGTGCATCCCCTACACAAACTCCTACCCCATAGACTGAACTCCTGACCCTCAGAAGAGTTTTCATATAAGAATTTCAACAAATCTAGCCAGTATAGACACCACAAAATTTAAGAAATCCCACTGTTCAAACCAAGTTACAGGATTCACTGGTGCAAGTCAGTACCCAATACAATGCCATAAATGCAGGGAAACAGAATCTACAAAAACATAAACTGGATATAAACAGAGCAAAGACACAGATACGTACATGAAATGATGGATCCAATTAAAGACTCAGGTGAAAATCTGAATACAATAGATGTAAACAAACTACCCGATGACTGATTTAGGGAAACAGTGATAAACATTCTCATGGGAATCAAGAAAACAATAAAAGAGAAAGAGAACAACAACAAAAAAGAGACACAAATCAAAATAAGATATCAAATAAATGAGGAATATGATAGCTGAACTAAAGAACTCAATAGAGACAATCAATAGGATGGAAGATATCTCCAATAGAATCAGTGACCTAGAAGATAGGGAAAAAGAATGCACACAAGCAAACCAGCAAAGAGACAAAAGAATGAAAAGAGAATTCAAGACCTATAAGATAATAACAGAAGGAAAACAAAAATTTCATCTTGGGGTTTCAGAAAGTGAAGAGAAAGAAAAGAGGAAAGAAATTGTATTTGAAGAAGCAATAGCTGAGAATATTCCTAACCTGAAAAATGAAGAAAGCTTTCTAATCTATGAAGCTCAAATAGTTCCTAATAAAAGAAACCCACACCAATATGCACAATGATGCATTGTCATCAAAATGTCAAAAATACAAGATAAAGAATTTTATAGGCATTTCGAGAAATATGAGTCACAGATTGTCAGCAGATTTTTCAACTGAAAATCTGAGGGTGAGAAGGGAATGGCATGATATATTCAAAGTGCTGAAAGAAAAGGATTTGCAACCTAGGGTAATATAACCTACAGGTTTATCATTCAGAAGAGAGGGACTAATAAAAAGGTTCTCCTATAACCAACAGTTGAAGAAGCTTATCACCACAAAACTGGCTCTATAAATACTAAAGGATGCTATAAAAAAATATAAAGAAATCCCAATTAAAAGCAATGATACAGCAAATATAAGAAGTGGAGAATAGTAGAAGAGAACAAAAATGTGGATAGTTAGAAAGAGTAGAAGAATTATCTGCTTTCAACTAAAAATAGGAAATAAAATAGAATTCTTAATACTAAATCCAGGTTAATCTAAAGATACATCTTCAAGACAAATGCAAAGAAGAAAAAAGAGAAAACAATTTAAGCAAAAATAACATCAAGTCCACCTAAGAAGAGAAAGAGAAGACCAATACACTGGAACAACACACAGAAGATACATTACAAAATGGCGATAACCAAGATACATATCAATAATCAATATAAATGTTAATGAATTGAACTCACCAATCAAACAACACAGAGTGGCTGAATGGGTTAGAAAGCATGATCAAAAATTCTGCTTGACTCAGGAAACACCATCTTTCATACCTATAGACTAAAAATCAATACTTGAAAAATTTCTACAAACAAATGGCATCCAAAAAAAAAGCAGAAATAGTCATTATATCAGAAAAAGCACTTTAAACTCAAAAGCATAACAAAAGACAGAGATGGACATTATATATTGATTAATGCTCAGTACAGCAAGAATACATAATGCTTATTAACATATATCCACTGAATGAAGGAACATTAAAAAATAATAAACGGGTATTATTAGAATTTAAAAGACACATTGATAGCAACGGATTAATAATGGGAGACATCAACATCCCGCTGACAACAACGGGCAGATCAAACGGACAGATATTAGCAGGGAAACAGCAGCTTTACATGACCATTTGGATCAGGTAGGTCAAACAGATGCATACCGAACACTTCATCCAGTGACTACACACTTCACTACCTTATGAAGCATTCTCAAGGATAGATCATATGTTGGGACAAAAAGCATGCCTCAAAAACTTTGCAAAGATTGAAATCATACCAAGCATCTTCTCTGACCACAATGGCTTAAAACCTGATATCAACCACCAAAAGTAGCTGGAAGAAGCCAAATTAATTGAAGACTAAACAATATGCTTTTGAATGACTCAGGTAAAAAAATAAATCAAAGAGGAACTTAAAAGTACTAGGAGACAATGGAGAATGAAGAAATGAGCCTCCAGAGTTTATGGGTTGCAGCAAAAGTATTACTAAGAGGGAAGTTCATTATGATCCAGGCACAAGAAAAATCACAAACATTCTAACCCTACCTTTAAAACAATTTGAGAAAGACAAACAAACATAAAATCAGTAGAAGAAAAAAAATCAACAACTGAGTAGAAATAATGAAATAGAAATAAATGACAATCCAGAGGAACAATGGAACCAAAAGTTGAGTCTTTGAAAAAAATAAAATTGAAACACCATTGGCCAGATTCAAGAAAGAAGAGGGAATGCTCTCATAACTGGAATAAGAAATGAAAGGACAGAAGTAAAAACAGATACAACAGAAATACAAAACATTGTAAGAGACTACTATGAATAGCTCTAAACCAACAAAGTAGACAAACTTTAGGACATGGATAGACTACTAGAAAAGTATAGTCTACCAAGACTGAACCAGGAAGAATTGGAAAACCTGAACAGAATAGTTACAAGCAAAGAAATTTTAAGAGGCAGCAAAAAGTCTCTATAAAGTAAAAGTCCAAACCAGAGGTCTTTTCTAATAAGTGTTACCAAACATTTGGAGAAGAATTAATAACTATTCTTCTCAAATTCTTTCAAAATTTTGAAGAACAGGGAATAGTCCCAAATCCTTACTATGAGGATACCAACACACTATACCAAAAGCTGATAGAGACATTACCAATAAAGAAAATTAAACATCTCTAGTGAACATAAATGCAAATATTCTCAACAAAATATTGAAAAATTGAATTCAACAATGCATCAAAAATATCATATGTTATAACTAAGTGAAATTTGTCTCAGTGATGCAAGGATATATTGTTGTAATATACCATATCAAAAAGAGCAAGGAGAAAAACCATATCATCAATTCAAGATATGCTGAGAAAGCTTTAGACAAGAATCAAACCATTTATGACAGGAAAAAAAAAAACTGCGTAAGATGGGGATAAAAGGTACATGCATCAACATAATACAGGCCAAAAATGACAAACTCACAGCCAATATCATAGTCAATATCAATAAGTTGAAAGCATTTTCTCTATGGTTAGGAACAAAGCAAGACTATTCACTCTTACCACTTGCTATTTGACATCACTGGGGGTCTTAGCCAGAGCAAATAGGCAAAATAAATAAATAAATAAAATGAATTAAAATTGGAAAGAAGGAAGTAAAACTATCATTCTTTGCAAATGGCATGATTATACATATTGAGAACCCTAAAAACCAATAAAAATGACTAGAACTAATCAATAAACATAGTAGATTGGCAGACTACAAAATCAATGCACGAAAGTCCATTGTATTCTTATATGTAAGCAGCATGTTGGAAGAAAACAGAATCAAGAAAATCACACCAGAAACAAAAAAGAATTAAATAGTTTCAATTATTTTTAACAAATGAAGCAAAAGTCCTGCACAATGAAAACTGTAAGTCTTTCTTCAAAGAAATAGAGGAAGTGCAAAGAGATTGAAAGACATTCCCTGATTGTGTTTGGGATAAGTCTACATCATTAAAGTGATCATCTTATTAAAGCAATATACAGTTTCAATGCAATTCTCATTAAAATCCCATGGGCTTATTTCCAGTAAATAGAAAAAATATCTTAAAATTTGTATGAAACAACTTAAGATCCCAAATAGCCAAAGCAATTAAGAAAAAAAAGAACAATTCTGGAGGGATTACACTACCAGACACTGAGTTATACAACAAAGCAATATTGATCAAAATGTTATCATACTGGAAAATAATAAAGGCACAGAACAGTGGAATAGAACTAAATCACCAGACTGACCCACTCTGATTCAGTTAATCAATGACAAAGAAGTCAAAAGTATATGATGGAGCACTGGAAGTATCTTCTATAAATGGTGTTGGGAGAACTGAATAGTCACAAGCAAAAAAATGAAGGTAGACCTCTCTAAGACCATTCACAAAAATTATATGGACTAGAGACTTGGAAATAAGACCATAAATCATAACATTCTTGGAAGACAACATACGAAAGATTTACCATGACATCTCCCTTAGAGAAGCCTTGGAGAACTCAACTCCCCCATCAAGGAAAACAAAAAGATAAATAAACAACTAGAACTACATTAAGCTAAATACTTTCTTCACAGTCAAATAAAACATCACTAAAACAAAAAGACAACCATACTAACTAGAAGGAGACATTTTTATTTCATATTTCTGACAAGGGCTTTATGTATAAAACATGTAAGAACTCATAAAACTCAATGACAGAAAAGCAAGCAATCCAATCAAAAATAGGAATAGGAATTGGAGAGACATTTTTCCAAAGAAGATATACTGTTGATCAATAGGCACATGAAAAAAATGTTTCTACTTGCTGACTGTCAGGAAAATGCAAATCAAAACAACAATGAGATATCTATCACCTTACACTTGAAAGAATGGGTATTAGCCAAAAGTCTGTAAGCAAATGTTGGCAAGAATGTGGAGAAAAGGGAATACCTTTACACTGTTGGCAGGAGTGCAAATTGGTTCAACCCCTGTGGAAAATATTATACATATTAAGTAGATTCCTCAAAAAGTTGAACACGGTAATTCCATATGATCCCTCCATCCAAGTTCTGGGCATTTATCCAAAAGATACAAGAACACTAATTTGCAAGAGATTTAGTCACCCATGTTTAATGCAGCCCTGTTCACAATAACTAAGAACTAGAAACTACCTAAGCGTTGAATGTCAGATGAAAGAAAAAAGACGTGGTATATATACACAATGGAATACCACACATTCCTTAGAAGAGATAAAACCTTGTCATTTGAATCAACATGGATGGATCTAGAGGGGATTACACCGAGTGAAATAAGTCAGAAGAAGAAAGATACATACTAAATGATATTACTCATAAGTGGAATTTGAATAGAAAAAAAAAACAAAGGAAAAGATGAAACAAAGCCATCCCTTGGACACTTGCAATAGAATTGAGTTTACCGATAAGAGTTGAGAGGGTGTGGAGGAGTTGCAGTGGAGTCCATTGACAATTGTGAAGAATACATAGTGATTTGGTGGAGAGCAAGGTGTGTTTACACATATATGTGGAAAGGAGAAATTGCACATATGAGAGACCCTACATATTTGAGTTTATTTTAATATATAAAATAAAATATCCTGCAATAAAAAGTTAAAAAAAAAACAAAAACATTCCAAATATCTCATTCCAGTGGTTCACAGGCAAGAGACACAACTGACTTTCTTAAGGTTAGTTCAAATATATCAATCGATTCCCTATTAATAAGTTATTTCAGATTGTGATTGTTTTCTTTACACTAAAGGAAGTTTAGAAATAAGTAAGTCATTAATATTTTGTGAAGGAGTTCTGAGTAACTTCATTATTTTACCACAATAGATGTTTTTCCTGATAGGCGCATTGATGACTAAACTTGTGGTTTGACAGCATAGTCTCTGAATGTGGTCATTTGTTGCACTCCCTCTTGGTTTCAAACTATCAGAAGTCAAATCAAAATAAGACTCAGAATATCTCCTTGAGTTTTTCTAATCAACCATCTTCTGCTTTTCACAGAAATTTTTAGAATATCATGAAACCAATATAAAGTATCATCTAATTTCACGATTCAAATACGGGAATATCCATTTACGTCTGACTTCTTTTTCTTGCGTGTGAAAGAATCAAGTATAGAGACAGCAGGAAGGATATAAAGTGATCAATACATGTAAAGTTTGTTTCCATTGAGATAGTCAATTTATAACAGAGAAAACTGCTAAAAAAAAAGTGTGAAGACAGTTAAATGTGAAATGTCCAGGTTTTTCTTCATTTATAACTAACAATTCAAAATTATTAAGGTTCACCATGCTGGAGTAGCAGTTAGGTCAGTTGTCTCTAGCAGACTACAGTCCACAGAGATCCCAAGGACTGGGATTCTTGCCCCACGTTCAGGAAATAATGGGAATAATCAAGATGAACAAATAAATAAAAATAAATAAATGAAATTTTAAAAGAGTTATTCAAAGACTGAATCAAATATGCTGCCAACATAGAAACATAAATGCATATTAACTAATACAAAATCAAATGATTTTCTACATTTGGAAGAGTCCAGAAATGATTTTCTTAAGTATGTAAAAAGTGATATTTTATGCTACTAAATGCCATTATCACTACCATCCTATAAAACTAAGCAACCATGTGCACTTAAGAACATGTGTTTGATTTATAACTCAGAGACCAATTGTTGGAATTATTTTTTACTTCAAAACTTTAAACCCAAATGATTAAAGATTATAAATTCATGAATCTATGAGTAATCAACAAGAGTAGCCTCTGTGTGTGCCATTAATTAATTGTTTTCAAATAATTTTTTTTCTCTTCAAAGAAATAGATAACCCTGTATTTTGGATAACAAATGTATTTTGGATAACAAATGATAGAGAGTATTTTTAAGGTAGAGTTACCAGATTTTAGTTTCAATCACTTCAAATAGGATATTAAAATAGATATTTGACTGCCAAGGATAATATGCCTTCTTTTTTAAAAAAATTGATATTTATTATTTATTATCTTTTGTTCATAATGCACATTCAATTTTGAATATTGATGTTAAATCTCAATCTATAGTCTTCTTTACATTTAAGTAACATTTTGTATTCAGTCTTAGAGGTAATATTTCAAGACCCAGACAGGATTAGACATGAACAGAAGGAACAGATGTTATTTTTTCTTTCTCTTCCTCCACTATTAAGCTATTATGACTTTATCTTTTCTTTCATTTTTTTTCTTCCATTCTTGAAATGTTTCATTAAGTAAGAAAATCTCTGATTTTGGGTTGTTCAATGTATAACCTTATAACCTCAGGGAGTTGGAAGCATTTGATTACTAGGGACTGGTCATTCTTTTAGTAACTCTTCAAGTGACAACTACATGTAAAATACTGTGAAACCACCATATTTATTTACATAGGTATCCTGACATCATTTCACAAAAATTCATATATTTATTAGTCTACTCATTTCTTTGAAATGAATAGTCCTGCTAAATTTTATAATCACTATTTGAATAATGAAATAAGTAAATTTTACAGTCATTTTTTACAAGTCACCAAAACCCAGAAATCAATCCAGAATAACAATTCAGTTCTCCAACTTTAGATTGCAATCCAATCCAATTCATTGTATTTAATAATAACTAAGCACTAGGAAAGACCAACCTCTCCCATACTAGATCTTGTTCTATTTCCCAATAGTCAGAACAGCATTTCTGCCTGACAGCTTTTCCTGCATTCTCTGGTTCCCTATCACAGGCTTTATTTTCCCTTCTTAGGCATTTCCCCTCTAATCCATTTAATCCTGTTTTGCTAGTTGTTACTAATATAAACACAATGTTCTCAGAAAAATATCAATACCACCATTCCTTCCTGATAGCTAAATATGTAAAATAATATGTATAAATAATGCATACTAATAGACAATAAGATGGTCACATAAGCCTAGATTCAGTATAATAGAAATTTTCTTTATTCTTCTGAATTAAAACCATGACATTAACAACAATGTAATTTGTTCACATATTTTACATTTCATCAGAAATATATTGAAATATTCTAATTCTTGAACACTTGAATTTTTAAATTCCACTCTTGTGAAATAATCCTAATAAAATTATGACACAAGCACATGTAGAATTATAAGGATAACCACAATGGCTATTCTAACGAAAAAAAAATGATTGGCATTACAACCTATATTTAGAAGAATATATAAAATATATTCTGGGAAAATTCTAATCAAAATTGGTAAGATGAAATACATGCCCATTCTGTTTTCTCTGTAAAACACATAAACATGAACTAAATGAATAGACTAATGCAAAACAAAAATCTAGCCTAGATTTCGCCTTTTGATAAACATGAGTCAATTCAATCCCTTGTCTCTGCATTTCTACATTATTTAGTCAAGAAAGTAAATATACTACGAAAATAATTAGAAAGGCACAGACATTTCCTGAACAAAATAGGGTAATAAAAAGAAAAATAAATTGTAAGCTGTACTCTTTATTGGTCCCTTTGTTTCTCAGTTGAAATAAGTTTGTGGGACTATATTTTACATTTGTGTGGCAAATTGCTTGTGCATATGTGTTGTCTGCCATTTTGGAAAAATACCATAATTGATATTTAGTCTCCATGAAGACAATAGATTTAAAATTCTAGAATATCAGCAATCCTGCAATGGTTTTACATTCATAAATTTATATAGCTCACTGTTATACCAGTATAAGGTATACTCTGAAGATGTCCATAAATTCTTCAAGTGAAATGTGCAACTTAAAAATAGTAGCTAATCATGTATTTATTGATACTTAAGACTCATCCATTGTCTTCTTCCAAGTTCTATCTAATGAAACTTCTTTGGAAATGTGACTGATTTTCTGTATAGAGATAATTCACTAAGTTAATAACTTATTCATTCATTTAGTTAAAATATGTATTGACCATATTTGCTTCACTGATCACTAAACTAGTTGTAGTATTGTAATAAAAATTAATCATTATTGTGCTCTCCCCATAGTTCAGAGTATATAGTCATTCAATAATAAATATGCATTAATATTTTATTTGATACTAGATGATGTGAGTGAAAGAGCAAACAAAAGAGAAACCGGGTGTATTCCTTTAGAACTCAGAGACAAAATGAATGACTGACCTTGAGATGTTCAAACTGGTATAACAGGAGTAGGGAAAGGAAAGAGTTTGTCTCATGGCATAAATAATATTTAAACTGGCTTGGCCTTATATATCATGTTCTATACTTCCCAAAGCACCATATTCATTCTTCTACAAGAACACTCAATGACCTATGATGTAATTGTCTATTATTTCCTAAAGGGACATCTTTGTGATCATAAATCATTTCTCTCTTCTCTACACATGTATTGATTTGCCTTTCATCTCTCCACTTCCTCATAGATATGTCATTGAATCCTCTGCCATAATCTAAATATTGACATCAAACTCCTGTGCACCAGATCTTTCTTTGAATAATTATTATTTTAATGACCATTTTATTTTTTCGGTCCACTCAATTTTTAATTATTTTTGTTTTATTATTTCACATGGCTGTACGCTTTTTTGAAAATTGAATTGCATCTCAGCCTGTGTGCATTTATTTCATAGTACTCTCACCACCAGAGTCCCAAGACCCTTTACCACCATCTCACTACCTACTTTCTCTTTCTGCCACACTGTTAGCCAGTCTTGTGTCCTTGGGATTTTCTTGAGATTTGACTGTTAGTTTTATTTCTTTATACTCCACATATGAATGTAAACATCTTGCACTTCTCTTTGTCTTTCTGGCTTCTTTCTCTTAGCAAAATTCACCTCCAGTTTAATTTAGAATGTTGCAAAGTGAAAAGTTTCATCTTTTTTAATAGCTGAGTGGAATTACATTGACTGGTTTCTTTTTCCATACAGCTGTTGGTGGACATTTAGATAGTTTCCATGTGTGGGTTACTATAATTGTGCTGCTAGGAACATAGGGGTACAGATTTTTTTTTCTGATTAGAAATTTTTTTTGTTCTCTGGGTATACACCTAGATGTAGGATTATAGATTGAATGGTAGGCCCATATTTACTATTTTTGGAAAAATCTCCATGCTTTTTTAAAACAGCTAGCACTAATTTATATTTCCACCAACAGTTCAGGAGGGCTTTTTTTTTTTTTTAAGCTCCATATCCACCACAACACTTGCTGCTTCTTGATTTTTTTTTTTAATGTAGGTCTTTCTCACTGGTATAACCCATCTTTTTAACATTTCTTAGTCTCGCTCCATTTTTCACTTCTTTTGAGCTAATGACTAGTAGATTTTTTTTTGTTATATTACCTTTTATATAAATAGTTCTACATGTCTTACTGATTATCGTAGATAATATTACATTGCAGAGGGATGCCAGCTTAACTGAACAGTTAGCATTTCAAAGTATCTATCTTTTTCCATTTTTTACATGTCTATATATATGAAGTTTATTTTATAATTTTCCTCTAATTTGTTTACATACTTTCTATTTGTTATTTGATAGCCTGTTTGTTTTCTTTGTCCATTAACACTACTTTCATTTTTTTGCAATCTGCTGGCAAAATCCACAAAATTGATGAAAGGTGGTTTTCTTAGAAATACTTTGAAGGCAGAAATGGCAAACTATTCTGCTTAGTTAGATATGTATTTTAAAATGAAGAGATACTCAACTGTTCTGGGTTCTGAAAATGTAAGTCTGCTACTGGGATAGTTTTCTAAGTCTAATCAAGAATTCTTAATGGCTTATGATTGCGAAAAGATTGAACCCCTATTTTCTTTTATATGTGAAATAAAAACAAAACTTCTTCATAGCCTGAGAGGTTCCAAATTACTAATATCTTAAAGGATTTAAGTGGAAACTTCTGTAAAGGGAGGGTACTATTGAGAACAATCTGTCTCTAGACTTGCATTTTGTCCAATGCTGTGATTGTAGCTTTCATGTTTTCACTGTTGCTAAAAATAATAGTCAACATAAAATAGTATTGTGATTTTTCTAATCATTTTCTTAAGAATTACGACTTGGTGGTCCACCTATAAAATACAGCAATGACAGCCATATTAAGTGTTTTGATTGACAAGATATTACCAACTTTCCAGGCATTTTACTTTTTTTTCTTTTTTGAAAGCACTCACATTCCATTATCAGTTTCTTATTCACTTAAGATACTAATTCTGATTCTAGAGAAAGATACCCTAAAGTACAAGAGGTAAACCCAAATAAGAGCAATTTTTCATTAGTGATCTCATGTGTATATTTGGACCATATTAGCTCTAACCACAAATTCATCCAGACATATTTTCTTTCAATATTACTTTCATCAATGTGGTAACGTGTGAATTAATATAGTTATGCATTTTTACATTTCCAAAATCATAATAGTAGAAAGAAGACAGTAAATAGAATTTATAGAATTAAAGGCCTGTCAGTGATATAATATATATCATCTACTATTATCATATATTATATAATATATATTATTATTAAGATTACAATGTTTGTCTACAGATAAAATTTTTTTACAGAGGTTTTACTTTAGCATAATGAGTTAGAGAACTTTTAAAAATTTATTTCACCCAGGACATTTTTTGTCAATTGCTAATCATTTCTATCACAGTGGCAAGTTCGCATTATTAAATCTATGAATTATATAATTTCATTTGTTTAAATGACCTAATAATTACTTTGATTTTAATTAGAATTTCACATGTGTTTTAAAAATGTGCTCTTATATTTAAAACATTTTCACACTGTATCCTAAATTCAGAGCAAAGACATTTCTTTACCTTGCAAGATGATCGAAATATACATTTTTTCTTTGATGGGATATATAATATCACATTCAATTTTTGGCAATAATATGTTGAAATGAAGGGAAAATGTAGGTTTTTGGATAGACTTTCTTTGGGTAACGAAACACAACAAATTTCCAAAACACTATTGCAATCATTTATATGGCATGATTGGTGATAAATATAGACTACATCTTATTGACAAGTCTATCTGATCAAGAAAATATTGAACTAAACTTGTGTGAAATTCACTTGCATTAATGGACAGTGTCTGAGACTGTTAAAATTATTAGAAGAATTTCTGAATTCTCTTTGATATGGCTACGCTTCCTCCATTGTTCTAGTTCAGACTGACATATATGTCTGAGACATCCAACTTCAGCAAAAGTAGCATGCCCCATAGAGAAAAGCATCTGATGGTCCTACTTTTGCTAGAATAACTATTGTCTTATTAGCCAGACTAACTCACAAGACCATTTCATATTCAAAGGGCAGGAAAATAGACCACAGTTTTGTGTATGAAGTTGAACAGTCACATTCAAAAGGGAAAGATGAGTGAGTGAAAACTTTTAATAGTTTTTGTTAGACTACAATTCTATTTACAAATTATTTTTCTGAACACAATTTACTTTAAATTGTCTTACTTTAAAGTAATCATTTAAAACATGAAAATAATTATTTGCTAGATTTGTGTAAATACAAATTGTGGCATTGAAATTAATATTCATTTTATACTGCCTTCCTAATGCTGTAGCATCTTTTTAAAATCTTTAGAAGACATTAAGATATATAAACCAATCCTAATGACTATTTTCAGAGTTCTGTTACATACATAGACTTTATATATTTCAAAGTAATTGTTGAAAATTATTTGATTTTTGTAAAGTTTTTTTCTCATTAAATGATTATAGAATGTATTTCTAGCTTCCATTTATAAATTAAATAAAACTTTCTTCGTCCTTCAAAATTTCATTATATCACATAAAGACAGTCAAAAACTAACACAATGTGAATGCTTTTATTTCATTAATCTCATAGGTATTTGGAGATGTTAAACAACTGACTTTAAATTAGACATTTATCTCTTTCTGTAAAGTTCACTGGTAGAGATTCAGTTTGAATCTCTGCCTTAAACTTAAAAAACTTTTCCAAGGGCATGCCTGCTTGTTGGTCTAGTGGTCTAGTACAACTTGAGAGCAGTCCAGACATTGCAAGCTCCTGGGGTCAAGACCTGCAGAGGGGGCTGGGCAACCAATGTGAAGAACTAAATAAAATAAGTGGAATGCTTCTTTCTCCTCTCTCTTCCTGCCTGCCAGCTCACCTTCTTTCCTGCCTGCAACTTTCTTTAAGAAAACAAAACAAAACAAAACAAAAACTCTTCCCAAAATTGTAGAACTAAGAATTACATCTCCTATATAAATTGTTGGGGAAGACTTTGGCTTTTTTCGCCATCCGGTTCCCTTGGAAACCAAGTTCTTGGAAATGAACTGTATTGCTGAGTTTCAGCATGTACCATGGAAACAAGGAAAAAGGAGTTCATCTGACAAGAGCTTATTACTTAAAATGTAAGGGGACAAGGTAGGAACAAGTCAGGAATACACATATGTTCTTTTATAATTTCTATTTTTCCAGTGTAAAATTTTGAGCTAATTAATGCATTTATCATAGATAGAATTGAAGGAAAGTCTGTAGCTTCTGTAATAGCTGACCTAATTCCTGCAGCAGAAGAGTAGTAGTATCCTTATTAGAATGATTAAAATCTTCCAGTACCATAGAAGTCTTGTTCTTCAGCAAGGTATAATCAAGAGCTCATATTAGATTTTTATTATCTTAAAATATACTAATTTTAGAAAATGCAAAAAATGTGCAGACAAAAATGAATTTCATAAAAAAATTTGTTTTCCTCCTTTGCTTTTTCAAATGTGTGATTTGAATTTGTAATATAGTGCTAAACTGAAAGAGTCCAGTATGGTCAATGGTATCCTAAAGATGTGCTCTTTCCCAGGTTATTTTGTAAAACATGAATACTATATAGGTAGGATAATTAAGGGATTTGCAGATAGAATAAATGTTGCTAAGTAGGTGGCCTTAATATAGAGATATTTTCTGGATTATCCACATAGGCATAATGTAATCACATGACTTATTAAAAGCAAAAGAAGAATGCAAAGGAGTAATTGTGAATGATGTGGCAGAAGAGGACAGTAGCCTACCACTGTATACCAAACAGCAAGCCAAGATCTGGACATTGAGCAAAGGTTGATTGAATTGATGAATTAATGAATAAATGGTGGAAATATATGTTATAAAATTATACACAGTATATTCTATGCATTCAAAAATGTATGATTATGTCAAAAAGACTATACTTCTAAATAAATATGAAGAAAAATTCTGGTAACTATATATCCATGAGGATAGAGACATTCTCATGTAGAATTTCACAGAAGACAGTGGCCATATCTGGTCAGTACAATTAGGAATAGTTTTCAAGTAATGGCGAACAGGCTGCTAATCAAAAAAATATCCAGAGTATTGTTTATTACTGTCAATACAGAAACTGCCCAGACACAGGAGTGTTCATGAATGAAGAAAATGCATGTCTAGCATATTGTTTATAATTGTCATTGAGAGATTGAATTTGTTTGCACTGTAAGGATCATTGATGCACATCACCCTTTAAGACCATACAGGAAACAGAATAAAAATGGAAAGCATTGATATTTTCTGTGTGTTATCAATGTGGAAAACTTTTGAAATTGTAATGCTAAATTTGTGTAATGATTCAAACTTACTCATTTTCTTATTACGAATAATGTTTTACATAGACGCACTATGCTTCACCATGCATAATCTATTCATTAACTGTGTGGCTGCATCAAAGTTTCAAAGCTCTTCCTTTATATATACATATAAATATGTAAATATATAAAATATGCATAATATATACATATGTGTATGTGAAAGTCTATTCAGTTTCTCTGATTATTTAAAACTCAAATTATTTAATTTTGTATTTTAAAATAAGATATGTGTTGACACAACAAAAATAATATCTAGATGATATTATTTTGACAAATATGTAGATAATTTGTTTGGTTATGTAAACATTTAGTTAACTAGATGTGTGGTTTTTCCCAAAGTTGATCTGAAGAAATGGATATTTAAGGACCCATGCCTCCAAAAAATATTAGAGTCTAGATTTAGGTAGGTAAAAACAATCATCAGGCATACCTTAAAATAAACACTACTGCATAGTAGTAAAACAGCATAATTGCATTCTAAAATGCTCTGAAAAGAAGTCTATCACAATAATCTCTGCAAGAATAATGGGGATGCATTTAGATGAAAGTTTGTGGGCACTGATACTTAATATTCTATTTTCTCATTGTTAAGAATTCTTTCAAGATTATAACGATATTTTTAATCATTAATCAACAAAAACTAATAATAATGTTGGCGCAGTTTGTTTACTTTAAACTTTCTAATTTCTTATATTAGACACTTTTGGAACCAATAATGACTTTCAATAGGTGTCTAATAAACCTTTATTGGCCTTTTCATTTTATTTGTCTCTTTTTTCATCCTGGGCTTGTTCAACTATCTTTTACACTGTCTTAATTTCAAGAGAGAATTAGTATCTAAAACATAGCCTCTATATATTGCAAAAAGCATTTTATTTTTATATAATAGTCTTAATAATCAAAATATAGTTTTTATTATATACAGTTTTTTAGATATAGTTTTGCAATAACTGCTATGATATAGGACAGGATCCTGGACCCAATTCCAAGGTAAATGTCTTATACAGGAAGAAAACCAGGGGTATGACATCAGACTTTGCAAACATGTTTTGATATTCCCTGACAGTAGGTCAAATTAATTGTGCTTCCATACTTAGTTAAAATCCATGATATATAAATGATCTCTATAAAACAGGAGAATGTTACAACCTTGTGTTTTGTTATGAAGAGTAAATGAAATAAATAATGGATGTAATTACTCAAAACAGTCTTATATACATTATAAAAGCTTGATAATTGCTATAGAATATCACTTTTGTCACCATGGTCCCAATTTATAGGCAAAGTTTTAAGGGAGAATTAATTATGGCATCAATCACTGATTACTTAGAATAGCATTTTAACACTGAAATATAGCTTTCTCATATATCCACATAATGTAAAATTAAAAAAAAACATTAGAAATTGCATGACATGTAAATACATAAAATACCTTGATAACATTGGCACTTATTAAATATCTATATTATGTTTATATTATAATGATAAATAGGAATAAAATATTCAACAAACAGAATGTGATAATAATTCCAGTTCTGAGAATTGCTGACACAGGAAAACCTGAAAGAATAGACAATAAAATACTTTCTCTATAAAGTGCACTATCATATTATTCTAATACATGATTGAACTATCTCACTTTCTAGAGATGGCGCTCTCATTTGAATTGTTAAAGATTTTTTTTTAAATCTGTTTCAGTCATGTAAATGTTATCCATAAGCTTTTCCCATTGGTCTACTTGTTGTAGGATGTTGTAATCATCACCCATGACAGTAAAACGTACTAAGTTAAAATGCAGTGGCTTAAAAATGATTTCAGCATTGTTTTATTCCATGGGTCTAGAATTCTAGTGGTATTTTTCTGGGCATTCTAGGTGTCAAATGGAGTCACAAGACGGAATTCAGAGGACACTTGGGCTGGGCTGGAGGATTAAATAGCGTGGTCTTGTGTATGCCTGAGCACGATGCCGGCAATTACTGGAAGTGTGGACTTATCTGTACCAACCATCCATGTAGTCTCAAGGACTCTCTACATCATTTTATACCAAAATTTTCATATTTATTTTACGTTGATTAGAAATCCCTGAGACCAAACTGGAATCTGTCAGTTCTCTTAAAGTCTGAACTAGAACTTCCATAATATTAATTCTACTGCCCTCCATTGATTGAACACTCAGATTTCTGCTTAAATTCAAGAAAAAGAGAAAATACCTCACTTCTCAAGGGAAAAAGAATATATGTATTCTGATCCCCTCTAAATCTCCATAGGAAGTTATCTCATGTTATTAAACATTTACTATAATTCTGACAACATACTTACATTTTTGGAAACTTTCATTATGTATATGTTTTTAATGTACATTACTAGTTCATTATCTCATTAGACACAATATTTTCAATCAACTGGAATGGTAAGTAGTACTCTTTCTATCACCATTTTGGAGTCCTTGAGATGTTCTGTTATATACTACCTCTTCTTTTTTTAAGTTCTGTGCTGACTGAGAGACACAGAATGTCAGTGGTAGTAAAATAACAGCTTTATGTTTGGAATATATGATACTGAAATATAAGACTAATATCTTTTTACTGTAAGCCTTCATAAAACAGAGTTAGTCAAACTTACTCATGGCAAGGCCATTCCTTACAAGGCCGAAAAAGCATCAGAACATATGTTCTCTGCTCGCATTCCAGCTTTCAAAGGAAATAAGAGAATTGGGGATGACTACTACATGTCAATATTCTCATTTCTTTTCCCCAGGAAAGAGTATTATAAAAGGGGAGATACCAGAGAAAGAAAAAAAAAAGCAAGAATAATACATATTACATATACACACAAAGTTACCAATATCAAGAATCCAAGAGGTTATGAGACAATTCCCAAGAATTAAATGGGAGCATGTTGCTGATTGAGGCCTTGAGTCAGGTCTCCTGAGCCCAGCACAAGTTAAGCATAAAGGAAACTTTGTTATAAGAGATTTTTCTACCTCCCAGAGCACCTAATAGGAAGCTGTTGCAATAGATTGATGTGTCACCATTTCACATCCCCAATTCAGATATTGAAATCTAATCCCCAGTGTGGCTGCATTCAGAAGCGGATCATTCCAGAGGTGATGAGATTACCATGGCACAGTCCTCAAGAAAGAAATTAGAAACCTTAGAGAAGAAATTCCAAAGAGCTCTGTAACCCCTTCTCATGAACAGACACAGCTAAAGACTGTACCAAACTGAATATTTCTCCATCTGACCTTGGATTTCTTAGCCTTCAGAACTCTGAGAAGTACATTTCTGCTGTTTACAAGTTACCCAAGTCTCTGTTTTTATTGTATCACTTGAATAGACTAAAATGTCTTCCATACCACAATCATCCATTTTAATTTGTGGCATCTGCCATCAGCAGTATAATTGCAATATGTGATAGATGTTAGTCTTTATATATTGAACATTTAGGGCGATGTCTTTGCAAAGTTTTGTAGGTATTTTTCTCTAAAAAAAAAGTGCTATTAAAAGGCTTCCTTTGGAAATTCTAAATTATTTCTGCTTTCCCTGAACCATTTTAATAGATGTCGTAGTAAGCAAAACTTTTCCAATAGAAAATTAAAAATGGCAGTTCCCAGAAGTTTGAAACAGAGTTCAGAATATGCTTCCAGAATGTAGACTAGTTTCGTCTTGAGTATTTTGGATGCTATGAACATTTGCAACCATATTCATATGTTTAGCTGAATACGAGTTCCAACCAATATTGAGAATCATTAAAAATTATATTTATAATTGGGGTTGGGCTAGACCCCTCTTTAAAATTCTGTTCACAGGTTTTGCTTTCCTAAGTGAGGTATCATATTTGATTACATATATAAATATTTAAATTTATCACTTGTTATCTGAGGATGTGACAATTATATTCCACACACATGAAAACAGAGATAGATTAGAGAAGAAAAAGGAGAAAAGAGTATTTTGAGGATAATCATTTAAAATGCTTAATTTGGATCAAAGGAGAATGACACTGTTGAACAAAATGTAAGTGAATGATGTGAAGCTAGCCAGCATTCTGACAGTCATTGCGTTGGAGTCATGTTGTCTATAAATAAAACACTTCTCATGAATATTAGATGGTAGTCTTCTGTAAAAATTTATATTATTCTTTTAAAAATACCCAAGTAGGTGATGTACACCATCACTAGGCAGCAGTGAGTAAAGAGCTGGGCTCCAGGGAAATCAGAGGTTTGTCAATGAGATATTTATAGCATTTTTATAGGTATAATTTTATAAATCTATCCATATATACAGCTATATATATATGACATATATGACAATATAACTTCAGGTTTATAAACACTTGCACGTTTTTTTTTTTTTTTTTTTTTTAAGGAGAATATAGAAAACACTATGTCATTTAGAGTGAATAGAGGAGTAAAACGTCTGTCAGATTATTTCCTTATGTGCCTTGAGATCCCTTAGTTACTGATGGAGATTTGAGTGCTGTGAAGTTGTTGTATAAACATGTGCAGGATCATTGATTTTTTTTTTTTCTCCTTGATATAAGTTTTCAATTAAAGGGATCAAGGATAGGAACAGAACATCAACCAAAACAACCAAAAGCAAAAAATAAAAGGGAGAGGGTGAGCACATGTGTTGAGAATGAAAATGACAGAGCTAGACATGAACCCTCAAGGCTAGTTCAAGGTAAAGGAGGAAAAATCTGTGAATACTTTACAAAGAAGCAGGGAAGTACAGCAAGGACTGTAGTAAAAATAGTTTGACATACTATTTTATTCCCCCCAGACTCATGTTTGCTCACCAGTCAATGGATGGTGCTCAAGTGAATAACGCACAAAGTCACTGACATGCATTGTTGTCAGTGTCAACAGTGTAACTCCTCAAAAGAAGCTGTGAAAGATTTATTCCATGACGAACAGCATCCATTCCTGATTTCTGTTGCTGGATGGACACAAGGCTTTCCTTTCCAGGAACGACACTTTCCCCTCAGCAGGGAAGTAGACTTACGTCACTATTTCATACTTAGACTTGATAGAACTAATTTACTTCCGCTCTTACACCCTTGGTGATTTTAAGATGTGCAGTGCCCTTTTTTTTTTTCTTTTTGTTTTTTTTAAGTTAAGGTGCAGGCAGAAATGAAGGTGAAAAGGCAGGCAGGAAGAGCATTCCACTTATTTCTAAGTTGTTTAACTTGGTTACTCCGCATACCCACACTCCACCCCTTGCCCGGGGCTTTGGATGGCAAACCCAGTTCCCTGGGATACATGAGGACTATGCTCAATGTACTGAACCGCTAACCCACCAGGGCACCGTTACTGCTCCAGGTTAATAATAACAAAAATTCTCATAAAATCAATACTAATAGGTTCAGGTAAGATTTTGAGGGA